>PVIR01027564.1:0-22777 GCA_004026965.1 Petromus typicus | reverse complement strand
ATCTTTTCTGAAATAAAATCTACCGGAAATTTCACACACATGGAAGCAAAATGGCTCCTCCCTGCAGTCCCATGAGGGAAGTGCCCTTGTGGCCCTGAGCATAAACACAGACAGGCAGAGGCGGCTTCCATAGATTTCTGGTTCTTCTCCTGGGACCCCCTGAGTTGTACAGAATAATGAACATTTGCCCAGACAGCTACAGAGGCCTTTCTACTAACGCAAGGACATTTTAATGCGTTTGCCTTATTAAGCTTTGAATCTTCATTAAATGAGACCTTTATTAAATAGATCTGAGGTGTGGTCCCTGAGAGAATCTGAGCTATATCGGATCATCCTAAAAAAGATTTAATGAGGAAAAGGAAAAAGAGACAAAGAGATTGGGGGATAAAGTAGATGATACATTTTCCAAAATCATGAAGCATAGATGTTTAAAATATGCCTGGCAGGACTTGAGCTTGTGTAGGAGATTCAGGTCACGTGAACATAAGAAAGCATAGCTTCGTGGTGGGAGCTGACTCTCCTTCCTACTGTTTTCACACCATGCATGTTTTTGCTCCTTTTCTCAATAATCTCCCTTAAGCTAGTTTCACTTTTCCAGTGTGTTTTCTGTGACGATTATAAGATACTAATTAAGAACCAACTTCCTTCCTGTAAATATCTTCTTAGAGTGCATGTTTCCATAAACACTTTCCTAAGAATAAAAAAATAGCTATGAAATTCATTATAATATGTAAGGTATCACATTGTTTGCCTAAATGAGCATGAAGCATCAAAATGAGAAAGAATCAGAAACAAGTAAAAAAATATCAGAGCTGAGAGAATTTAAAGACGTAATAGATTTAGACCTAGAGCCCAAGTTTCTCAGAATCTGTTTTCTTTTTTCTATATGGCAGCGTCCATTAAGCTAAAACAATCTTTGTTTCAATGCTTTTTGAATTTTAAAAACATTACGGTTTATTACAAAACAGTATTCACTTGCTTATTCATTCATTTGCTTTGCAAATGTTTGCAGGCGAAGTCTGTTTCAGCACCATTAACACCAGCAGTGGGGAGCTCTGTGGAGCAGATGTGGGCCTGCCCTGTCAGTCACGTGATAGCTTCAGCATCTTCCCTGTAAAAAACACAGGTATGTTGTATGTGTGGGGAGGGGGACAAGACAAAAACAGGAACTGGGCTCAGAACCTGTTCTCATATGGAATTTAAGATTAATCAGAGAGTATATGAAGAAATTCAGAAGAAACAATTTGAGTTTGGAAAGATACTAAAAGCTGAAAGCTTTCATTGCTCTTTTACAAGAGTGGGTTTTAAACTGTCCATAATAAAGAATTACCGGAGAGTCATAAGTGGAGGAATCATGGGCTAAGTTCTGAGTTTTAGAGAAATCACTTTGGTGTGAGAAATGATCAGGGCCTGGCCCAGGGGAGCGGCCATCGTGTCTTCTGTCAGTCCTTGGCCACCTCCCTCCCAAGGCTGGCCCTCTACATGACAGCAGTGCACAAGTGAGCACTGACACATAGGGAGACAGAGCTTCTGCTCCAAAGCCACTCAAACCTAAATATTCAGCCCTCCTATCATTCAGAAAAGAGTCATATGTTGTGAAGAGTCAGTTAAAACTCCAAAGCCACTGCAAAGTCAAGAAATATCAGAATGCAGATCCAGTAGCTGCACCCATTAAAAAGCAGGGACAAACTCAAGTTTCTGCTGATCCCTCAAGTAAAAAAGAGCTTCCAAATTCTTCCCCAACTCTTCTATGGAGAAAGGAGCTAGATAAATACTTATTAAGGAATCCATTTTGATTTTCTATTAGCAGGACTTGGCACTTTTTCTGCTAAGGGCCAGAGAGTAAATATTTTAGGCTTTGAGAGCCATATTGTTCCTGTTACAACCATTCAACTGTGTTGCTGTAGACCACCTGTAAATAAATGTGTGTAGCCAGGTTCCAATGAAATTCCTGTTCCCAAACAAGCAGTGAGCCACCTGTAATTTTTAGGTACCTTCCACCCCTTGTCCTATAAGGAAAACTCTCCACCATTTTTGCATCAGATGTATTTGCTTTGCATTATCTTCATCATTCTTAATCAATTAAAATGTGGCATTTCAGTACATTTTTTTTTTTATTCCTTGCTTTCCTGTTTGCGAAGCTACTTTTCTCAGAAAGCAAATGTGGAATTGTATTTGATTTGTAAACACCTGTGAACAGTGGCAAATAGTAACACTTGGAAGTATAGTTTTTGACACTAGAGGGGGATTTGGCTATATTTTCATTCATCCTCTTGGCATGATGAAGCTAAAGAAGCAAAATGAGTTGCCCAGGATCGTATAGCCAATTTGGTAGGCTGGTTTGGAGATATATTAGAGGGGTTCTTTCTGGAATCATGCGTTCCCATTTTCTTCATTTACTTAATTTTGAAAGGTGAAATAAAGATAATCTTTGTACAGTGTGCTAAAGAAGCCCATCTAAACAGCACCCCAAACCACTTGACAGATTGCCCCATTTTAGGGCCATGGCAAAATCATGCCATATGCAAGGTAGACAACAAACACATATTAGCTAGAGCCTGAGTCCATCCCTGGAGTCCCCATGCTGTCAGGAGGTGGCCATCTGTGACATACAGAAATAACAGATCTATCTGATACTGACAAAGAAAAAAGGAGATAGCAGGCTTATATTGCCATATTGAGGAACATCCATTCTTCTTTCCTAGAACCATTGGAGTTGATTTGACCATTACGTTAAAATCTGTCTCTTCAAAAAGGACTTATAAAAAGATTTGAGCTACCTTTGATCTATGATAAAAATGCCTATAAATTGTACAGGGAACTGTAAACCACATTAGTATTTGTTGGATGCGTTGAAACTCAAAGACTAGAAAACTGCCAGGAATGAGTCTTCCCACTGACTTCCCTCCTTCTTTCTAGGATTCTCACTTCACAGCAGGGCTCAGGTGGGTATGAGTAGGACTGCTATAGTTAAGTATTGATTTCGATGTTCAAGATGGAATATTTGGCCCTGCACTGAAGATTTCCCTTGAATGCAGGTCATAGAAGTAAAGTACACAATGTGCATGTGCTCAACTCATTTCTACAGCAGTGCCCAGAGAGAGGTCACGTGGACTATGTTTGTTTCCGAATGTTCTTCCACACAGTGTGTCCACACTGTATCTTTGTATTTAAAGTTGTCTAGAATTTTTTCATCTCCATTCCGTTCTACACACAAAAACATTAGAAACTCTTTGTCACTTGGTGTTGTCATTTATTTCTGCTTTCCTTGAATTTCCCTTCTCTCCCTTTACTAAAATTAATTCGGCCTTCCAGCCAACCTACCTTAGCATTGCCCCTGACCCAATTCAAAAGAGAAAACTGTCTCCCATGCTAGAGTTGGATGGTCTGAAAGACTTTTGAGCTCTGAAAAGTCCCTGGGTTTCTGCTATTTCATTTTGTTTGCAATATGTCAGGATTTGTGTGAATTATCACCTTTAATCCTCTAGCAGCCCTATTGACTAAGCATATAATTACCCCCTTTTCACAGAGGTAAATGAGGGCTTAGAGAGGTAAAATAAATTGCTCAGATTCACAGAACTAATAAGTGGGAGACCAGGGGTTCCAACTCATTTTGTCAGCCAACAAAACTCACACTCACGTGAACCCTTCTAATATGCCAAATGATACCAGAATAATTTCTCTATAAAATACAAATCAGATCATATTACTTTTCTACTCTGAAAACTTTAAGAGCTTATCGTGTCCTCAGGACTTTATTTGATATGTATAGGCTACCATCTAAAAGCTTTGCCCTTCTCTTCTTTACCTCATTCCACCCATTGTTCTCCTGCTTGCATGCTATGTGACAAACCTTTAGCTTTGAAACAAGATAGGCCTTTTCACTTTCCCCTGCTTTGCTCCTGTTGCTCTTTCTGCCTCTTCTCCCTTCTTTTTTCTTTGCCAGTATCTTTCTCCTTCTCATGCTGCCTAGAAGATACATAGACATAAGCTTTTGATTCAGAGCCTCCTAAAGACTTCTGTAACTTTCCCTTCAACTTGTTTCCTTCAGCCTTTGTTTTACTTTGTGTACACTTTTTTGGAAACTAGAACACAGTATTATACTTCCTGGTAAATAAATGTATCCAAATTCCTCTCTAAGGCAGAGCCCAACCCTTATTTATTTCTTCATCCATTCTGCCTACTACAAATACATAGTAACTGTTGAATCACAGCAACAACAGATGCATTTGTTATTTGCTAGATGCCCATGCCATGTGTTCCTCAATTACATATGTCTGTGCCTACACACGTGTGCATGTATATATATGTACACATATGCATGTATGCACTAGTACTCCCCTACAGATAAAAGAAGCTAGTGTAGCTTGCAGAGATTATGTAGGGTTGTTAAGGACATAAAGCAAGAGCCAGCATTTGAACTCAAGTTTGACTGAATTCAAAGAGAAAAAGAAGGGAGAGAAGGATAGAGAAGAAGGAAGAGAAAGAAAAAAAGAAAGTTTGGCTTATATAATCTCAAACGAATTGAGAGAAATATCCTGAATGAGATACAGTGCTTAAATTGTACCCATTAAAAGAGGAACAGCATATTTTTGTAAATGAGGTAGCAGATTAGAGTGTTCTTTCTTCCAGACTGAAATGGAGATGACTTTTCAGGGAAAATTCATAGCAGACATACTCGCGTCCCCAGAACCATTAATACAATTCCACTGCAAGGAAGAAATGGAAAGGGAAATATAAGAGCTTTAAAACCACTCTGATTTCTACAACTGACTGCCCCCTTCCTTTCAATAAATCAAACCACAATAAATTTCATAGCAAACTGGAGTAGAAAAGAACTTCTGTCACCATAAAAAGAATAATTTGCATTCTTCTTGGTAAAGAGAACCCCTCGAGTTATCCCAACTTCAGTGTGCCATCTTCAGTGTGCTGAAACCTTGACTGACACAGATATAAATCTATCATCCCCAAGAGAAAACGTTGAAATGGACAAAAGAGAAAAGAAGAAATGGACGTTAAAGCAACATTGGAAGATCCTACCATAACCATCACACTGAGAGCTCTTTCCAGATTTTAAAAGTTTCACAAGAATTTGGGGTAGTGAAAAGTTGACAACTGTTGTTTGGGATACTGCACGGCATACTTGTTTCGAAGAGCAATTTGCAGTACCTACTAACATTATTGACAGCAATGCCACTTTATCCTTGCAACTCCACCTCTGGGTACACAGGAGATATGCAAAACGTGTCCAGAGCAGCACCTTTTCTTATAACTTAAAAAATTAAAATAACCAAAATGGAAATAACAAAGCAAGTTAAAAAAAAAAAACCTAAATGAACTATAGGATACTTACCCTACAAAATTCTGAGTCACAGTTTAAGTGAATGAATCAAAGCTACTACATGGACACTAAAGTATCAGTATGGATAAGTCTAAAGAGTATAAATTTAAGGGAAAAAGGCAAGCTATAGACTGAAACAAATAGTTCATTCAGTATTACTTTTGTAAGTCTTTAAAACATAAGATACAGGGCCAAGGATTTAGCTCAGTGGTTCTGGTGCCTACTTTGCAAGTGCAAGGGCCCAGGTTTGATCCTGGTAAACACATACAACGATGCTGGGCGTAGATATTCACACCCACCAACAATCAGTACCACATACCACAGTGCTGGGTGTGATGGCTCACGCCTGTGATCTCAGCACTCAGGAGGCAGAGGCAGAAGGATTGCTGTGAGTTCAAGGCTGAGCTCAGGACCAGTTTGAACTACACAAAGTGAGACCTTCTCTCAAAAAAAAAAAAAAAAAAAAACCCACAAGATACAACACTATTTTCTCAATGACTACCTCTGCAGACATGTAGTTCAGAAGTACCCACTTGTCAAATTCAAGACAGTAGTACATACCTTCAAGAGGAAAGGTATAAAATTTACATCTTGTTGTTTTTTTTTTAACTCTGATTTTGTTTAATTTGGGATGATATGTACCTGGAACTTTGTTGTATTAATGTTTGTTATGTTCAACAGATTTGGCATATTTAAAAATTTTAAAAATATATCTAATACACACAACTAGTTCTGTAGGAAACCATACCTAGAGTTATGTGATAATAGCTGCAAAATGGAGTGGGTATGTGAAGAAAGGTAGAAAAGGTCAGGGCATGAGATGCATCATCTCACTAATCAGAAATTCTGGATCAGTCCTGGATCATCTGCCTACCACATACTGTGTTAATAATGTACACACCGAGGCCACTAGAGGTGACAGACTCCTATTAAATGGCAGATAAGGGACTTGGATCACCTGACCTTGAGTTATCATGATTTTGTACTTCTTTTCAGAATCAAAATCAAGGGAAGAAAAACATTTAGAACTTATTCAGCAAGAAAGTCTTTTTCCTCTTATCACTTTTTGGTGACTTGATGCAAAAATGTGAAAAGTTACTATTTTCCTATTACTTTGTGTTCCAAAAATAAACAAGGAAAGTAAGTTAAAGAAAAGTATTATTCCTGGGCCCTGAAAGGGGAATAAAGAAATTGTTATACTATATAAAGCATTTCTGAATGTGCTTTCCACATTCCCAAATCTCCCCATTCTCTGTGATCCTTCTTAGCTAATTATGAAGGACCCAGAATTTGTAAAGCAATTGAGTTAGTAAGGCACTTTCCATATCTTCACTCCCTTGTTTAATTTCACCAAAAAACATAAAGCTTGGTGATGGAGGAACATGTTCCTTTTCTTCCCTCACATACTCAGCCGAGCTGGAGATAGGGGTCCCCCAGCCTGTATATCTCCTCCATCTGCAGTCCTTCTGTACACACTGCTTGGTTTTGCTCCAGCGTCTTGTGTGATGTTTATTTTTCTCCACTCATCTCCTGTTCCTATCTTCTTATCATCAACCACAAAATAGGATTATGTCCCAAGCTGTAAGTAGATTGGAGAGACAAGAGGCAGGGTCAGTGGTCTTTGTTCCATCAGAGAGTGGTCAGGAAGTCCTACTGGAAAGTCTTTACGCCTGTATTAGGGGATGAGACCCAGCCTGAGTCATGAGGGATCTTGGGAGAAAGCCGTGAAAAGGTGAAATCTCCAAGTTAAAAGGTCAGTGGAAAATTCCAAATTCTTTGATGGAATCAGCAGGAGTGATACCTGGGAGTTGCTCAAAGATAGAGAAGGCAGCACAAATCTGGATGGCCCATCATTCTAAAGCAGTACACCAGCTGGTAGGGACATGTCTAGTCCTTTAGAAGATCAAAGAGTGGAAAGCTAGTAGGTTTCCTATACAAGTGAACTTTATAAAGCAAAACAGAGTGGGACTTGGCACACAAAGTTAGGGAAAGTTCATTTTCATGGCTTGGGCTGGACTAGTGACAGATCTCATCCTTGGCACATGGCTCTGGACTCAGGGATGCCACACTAATTCCAAACCCCACACAGTCATCAGAGACTGAGGCAGCCAAAAATTACTTGCCTATGTCAGGACCAGGCATCATTGAGCTTCTAGAAAAAAGACCCTCAGTGGCAACCCAAGAAACTAGGCTTCCCTAGCTATGATACTCTTAAGACTAACCATAATGATTTTTCAAGTGATGAGTTTTTTTCCCCAGAATTGAAAAAAAAATCTGTGGAGATAAAGTTAAATATGCCTAAGCTAGATAAATATAATAAAACAGCATTGTGGAAAATATAGAGAGGCCTTCATTGATCACCTTAAATTGGATCTATGAAATTGCCATTTTTGTACATAAAAGATTTGTTAAATCTTGGCAATTTCATATGATTCGGTGTTAATAAATACCCTACAAGGTTTGGACATGTGAACTCAGTAGAAAATGTGGTGACCATTCCAAGGTTACAGCAAATGAACTGTCCTTCCTGCTCCATAAATGAAGATAATGAACCAACCACACTACTCCTACTCAATCAGAATTTATTTCTACCTTATAACAGCAATGAATCACTGAAAGACAACATAGATATAAGATACTATCATGCTAATGGTACACAATGAATATTATAATAACATCTGTGGGTGTCCTCAAATTAAAACTAGTACAAGTGGAAGCAGGTCATCAAAGTTGTATCATTCCACCCCTTTCCTAGGTGGTCACTACCTGAGTATCCAGGTGCCCCTTCTGGCAGATGCAAGCCAAGCATTTCAGGACATAAGTTAAAACCAGGCTGTATCTAGTGGTTTTCTGGGCATCTTGTATCCAGCTACCCTACACCTTATTTTAACTTTCTATACCAAAAGGACATGAATGCCAGCCATGGACATGAATGCCTATAATCCCAGCACTCTGGGAGGCTGAGGCAGACGCCCTAGGTTCAATTTCCAATCAATTTCTCTCTCTCTGTCTCTGTCTCTCTCTCTCTCTCTCTTTCTCTCTCTCTCTCTCTCTCTTACACACACACACACACACACACACACACACACACACGGATATAAATGAAAGAGTAAGAGCTAATAATAATTGTTTTAAAACCTTGAGTTTTTCATTCTAGGAATGAAATCTCACTTCCATGCAGGCCCAAACTCCCCTTTTCACCTGCTTTATTCCAGTTTAGGCATACCCTAGGTCATCAGAAAGGCACTTAGAGGCTATGGCCCGCTGACATTGGCTTTGAAGGATTTCAAGCCACGCAGAACAGGTAGAACAAGGATAGTCAGTGAGCTACTCAGACAATCTGCTTCCCCACTTCTGATCTCTTTCACTTCTTCTGAGACTAGTAGTCATTTTAAGGGTGTTATAAACTTTTGGTCAAGTAACAACTTAGTTACAATGCTAGCAAAGTCGGACTTCCCAGTGGCAGCCACATGAGCAGGGAATTTCCTTCAGTCTGTCAGAACCACTGGAGACATCATCCCGGACCCTGCTGCAGTCACCAGGCAGTGGCCAAGCACATCCTAGGCTTGCTCCTTCCATCCCTGAGTTGTGGGTTCCTGAAATACACAGAGAGGCAGGGAGGTCCACCCAGTGTGGATAGAGAACATGGCAGATCAAGCCAGAAGATGAGGAAGAGGTTGATATGTAGAGGACTCATTTCATGCCATGCTAACTCTTCCACGCCTCTATGCTTATACACGTACGCTTGTCATCTGACCTCAGCACAGCACAATTAAAGATATCCACAGAATCAAACAAGAAGCAAGGAAAGAGATTTCAGTGTGTGTTTCCAGTCTCTGTAAAGCAGATCCAAATGTCCTGATCCAGCAGCAGCTTTCCTTTCCCTGTAGCCCTGCTCCCTCTCTCCTGTTTTAATGTGCTCTGGATACATGAGTCTTGGATATACCAGTCTCTTTCCTTCCTCTTTACCTTTACTTTTTCCCATTCCTCCTAACCTAGAGAATAGCAGGCTTCTCTATCCAAATTTATTGTGAACACATGCATAAATAACCCAGGATATGTGTGCTGTTGAATACCAAATGCTTGACTAAGATTCAAGAACAACAATACACAGAACAGGCCAGAGTCCTGACCCCTCAGAGTCTGTGATTTCAGAGCAAATTTCTATTCCCTTTGTGATTTCTTCCGTCTCTTATCTCATAGAGAAAATATTCATGCCATTTATTTGGCTAATTGATGTTGTACTTTATTTTTGTTCACTAGTCTCTTGAATTGGTAGTTAACATTATATAAATATCTCCACAGTCCCATTTATTGAACTCGACAGGATCCATGAGAACAAACATTTCATTTCAATCTTTTTTGTGTTTAAAATATGTTTTGAGGACATAATAAAAAAGAAAATATGTAATTAGATAACAAGAGATAGTGGAGATCTGACCACTCCTTATGCATCAATATTAGTATTTGGGATCTGGTAATTCTTTGTGCAGAGGGCTCTGCACGTCATACGTTTAACAGCATCCCTAGTATCTTATCCCTTAAAAGCCTCAAGCACCCCTTCCCCAAATGGGACAACTAAAGATGCCTCTCCAAATGACACTGGGGGAGAGGGTGCTGAAAACTGAACCACTAGATAACCGTATGCCTGAAAAGTCTTGGTTTTGTTTTTTTTGTTTGTTTATTTCTATGTCACTAGATTCACCCAACTCTATCATGCTGACATTAAGGCAAATGCATACTCAATTTCACAAGGGCACATTTTTGCAAGGCTCTAAGAAGTGACTAAAAAGCTTATACTAGAAGCCAGACCCTTGGCCTATGAGTGAGAATGGAAGGTCCAAAAGGACAGAATTTCCTCAATTTGACTTTTTATCTCAACAGAATTCTCAGATGTCCACATAGCTGTGAGTCAGCACAGCTCTCCAGAGGTCTCCTGTGTTGCTTGGTTCCTGCTTCTCTAACTAGAGGTAGCTACGATTCTCGGTCAAACTCCTGTGAACCACATCCTCCCTGTAGTTCACAGTTCTAACTTTCCATTCCCACGGTGACAGCAGTAGCGGAGAGTCCTCCTTGTGTGATCTTTCCGTAGACTGGAATGAAGGAGTCAATGAGAATTCTGCCTTTTCCTTTTGTGTGGTGGATGCCAAAGAGGCAAAGTCTCAGACCACACAGATGAAAACTGCCTCTAATGGTGGCATGTGGACTGTGTCAGAAGAACCAGTTTCCAAATAAGATCTAAAAATTACAGAGTACATATATGCTTGGTAGCCACCACCTAACAGAAATATTAGCTTCCTTCTGGATTAACAATTACCTGGAATTTTGACACACAGATTTACAGATGTGCTGGAAACTCTCAGGTGGGTTTCATGAGGTAGCATTGAAGAAGGACTTGGGGTTTTGAAGTTCGCTTGATTATTGGCTCCCTGGAGGTCCGTGACCAAGTCCTTCCCCTCTCAACTCATCAGCATTTAGCAGTGTGTATGACAGGCAGATGCAATGTCTAATAAATGTCTATTAATTGAATTACTTCAATAAAACATTTTTGCCTGTTTGGTCCTATTTTCAGATGTGATTTCATGTAAATACATTTATATCATTAATATATATTTATAGTATAAATTATGACATACTGGGTAGTATGTAACATTTTTACATTGTATAAAACAAATTTATACTACAAATATCAAAGAAAGCTCTACTATATTTAATTACATAGTTTAAAGTAAAGGAAACTAGGATCCACATTGAACATTACTGGATGCCAAGCAGTCTCTTAAGTTCTTTTACACTGGTCATTCTGCTCCATATTCCTACAAAATGCATAAGAACAATACTATTTTTCTCAAATACTATTAAGTCAAACAGTATCTAGTGATCATTTACTAAGCATCTGTTGTTTAGTTTATTCATTTTCTAGTCATTTGATGATCAAATAGCTGTGGAAGACCTACTCTACACCCCCACCCAAGACCAGGGAAGGAAGAGTATGAAATCCCCAGCCTGAAGGAGCTGGTGTAAAAGGCAGAAACCTAAGCAGATTGTTATGACCCCTGCAGTAAGCAGTAAGGGTGTGTACAGGGCATGCTAGACAGTCAGGGCAAGCAGGGAGAGGACAGATGGAGGAGAGGGCTACTGAATTGAGAACTTTGGTGGGACAGAAATTAACCAAGGAGATGGAATGAATGTGAGGAAGGTATATCCATGGTGAGCAACTGCTAGAAACAGAAGTGTAGACTCAAAATCATGTATTAAATCACAAGATGTCAGGAACTTCTGAAGTACTGGGTGTCAGTGAGAATGTAAGGAAAGTGAGGATGCAGAAGCTGATGAGGGGAGGCTTGGGCCCTTGTCCTGTGGCAGCAATGGAAGGCATGAGGCAGAGACCCAACGTGGCAAGCAGTGTCTGTTGGCTCCCTGTGGCTCAGTGTGGCAGGAAGGGGCCCAGCCCACGCAGGGCCTGACCATGAGGGGCTGTGCTAAGAGTCAAGTCGGGAGGTGTGGAAACTTGTTACAAGGTAGCTTTGGCCAGGAAATATAGTGGAGGGAGGGAATGATCCATTTGACTTAAGGTGTTAATTTAAAGTGAGAATGTGAGAGAAATGGATTCCACAACTCATACATCCCCTAACTGTAAAGCAGTGTGTGTTTCTGTGGAAGGAGGCCAGCACTTCCGGTTGTCAAGACTAAAGCCGATTCTGAAGTATGATTTTACATCATGTTCAAAGATCCTAATACCATTCATCAAATGGAGTCATCATTCTATTGAGTCACTTTCATCTTCTGGTAGCTACTGGTTAACGTCCGGCTAACTGCACAAATGAGACTTTTGCCCAAAAACTAGAGTTCTAAATAAGTGAACTAAATATTTATCGCTGTTCTTGGGCTTGTTTCTTCCATCTACATGGTAGAATGTGCCCTCCTCATCAGAGAAGTTCTAATCAGAGGCACCAGCAACCTCACCTGTATTGTGAGACCCACTTAAAGCATTATGTTGCTCTTTGTTCTCAAAATGTCCATCTGTTTAATTTGGATGTCGAAAAGTTTCAGCAAGTTCTAGTTAGCTAACAGTCAGTAGGTCATGTGGTCCAGTCCTTTAGCTCTGCTGTAATGGCACCATTTGCAAAGGAGTTTGGGAGAGAAATATTAGGGCATAACTGTTAGTTAATCAGGGCAAAGCAATATAATGAATCCAGGTGCTACCCCAGATCTGCCCCAGTTCTGTCTTCCCTGAAAATGTCTTCTATCCAGTTACACCAGTGAGTTTTAACCTTTGGATATACACAGATCAATTCAGCCCAATCAGTACAAAGGCAGACATGGAGAATTAGATCATTCTAGTAGACAGAGCACACTTCCTTTTGAAAAGGCACTCTGCTATTTGGGCCAGAGCCGTGGAGTATTCCTCAGTAGCGTCTCTTTAGGGTGAAGGGCAAAGTCACAAAACACACAGAGGCTCAACCCTATTAATATGTTCAAGACCAAGATGATACATGTATCTGCTTTTAAAGAGAAACATGTATACCCCAAGGAAGTGTGTATATATATATATATATATATATATATATATATATATATATATATATATATATATATTATACATTGCCAATATATATACATTGCCATATATATATATATATATATATATATAATATATATACATTGCCATATATATATATATGAGAGAGAGAGAAGCATAGAAAATAGAAATAAATGAAAAGATTTTAACTTTTTCTTTTGAGACAAGGTCTCACCATGTAGTTGAGACTGGCCTTGAATTCACTGGACAGCACAAGCTGGCCTCGAACTGGCAGCAATGGCTCTCCCTCAGCCTTGAGTCCTGGGACTACAGGTGTGCACCACTACACCCAGCCTAAAAGGTTGTTATTAACCATTCCACAAGTAACATATGACCTCTTAAACATCCCAGGAAGAAAAATGAGCCAAGGGATGCAGTGTGTTACTGTGGGCCACCTTACTATCTGTCACTTTCAAGAGGGCGATGATGCAGATGGAAAGACTGTAGAAAGCAGCCTTGTGTATAAATTCTTTCTTGCCCTACATTGCCCTTTATGTACTTGGAGCTACTCTCACTCTTCCCCTCAGTCTTACCCTAAGTGTTTATTCATGATATTTCGTACTTGCCCTTCCCCCATTGACATCATCTGCAAAATGAACAGGAAATAGCTGTGTCAAACTGATGTTTCCATACGATTACAGATGTCTTACACATCCTACGTGGTGGAGAGATTTTATGGGCAATTATTTTTTCTTTAATTTCCCACATTTCTAGCGACTCCACCTTCAGATTACAAGTGCTGTGCAAATATTTTTAGTATAGTCAGTGCATGAAGTTATTGATATAAAGGAGGCAATTTTTATGACACTGAGAATGTTAAATGTGGGTGGATTATGTGTATACAAAATAAATTCCCCTCTAGCCTTATAGGAAATAATAAACTATTAAAACTGAAAAACTTAAGTTTAGGGCTTATGATGCACATACAAGTAAACACGTGGTACATCTGTACATGTGGGTATGGGACTGTGTTACACACTATCCACACACTAGCCGTTGTTCACATGCTTTCCTCTTTAGCAGTTGTGTGACTGGAATTCAACAAAGAACCTCACTGACCATCCCAGAGCTCCTCCAGAGAGAAAATCTTTGATCTATTTCTCTCTTGTGCTTCAAGATCTGCTTCCGAGCAAATTAAGAATCAAGTTGTACCGTCTTTTCCAGAAGTGGTGACATAAAGGCATCAGCCCAGACTCCCAGGCACTGCTTCCACTCTCTGGAACATATATACAGGATAGAAGCCAAGGGTGTATATTCAGGGACTCCAGAAATACTTAACAATTCCTTTAGAATTTATGGTCACTGGGTTCAAGTACTGCATTGTTTACCCTCAATATTCCTAGCAAAGCTCAGTCTGAACTACAACTCAGGGAAACTGCCACAGAATCAAAAAACAAATAAATAAAAAGGACTGGGGATATTGCTCAATGTAAAGTACCTGGGTTCACTCATTGGGACCAGACAAAAAAGATGAGATTAAGATGCACACACACACACACACACACACACACACACACACACACACACACGTGATGGTATAAAGAGGGGTCAGCTTTCTGTGAGCATAGAGAGACCTCCAGAAGAAATAAGCCCTGCCAACAGCTTAATCTTTTCTATTTTTATATTTTATTAGTATATGTTGGTATATATTAGTATATTTTATTAGTATATGTTTACATTCCTTTTAGGAGTTGGTGCACTAGTACAGGTACACAATACAGCTTATTTCTTTTGTAGTCCCCATTCCTCCCCTCCTCTTTGAGTTCCCCTTCTCCCCTTTTCATTCTTGTTGATAATATTCATCTTACTTCATGTTTATGACATATACTGTCCATGTTCATTGAGGTTATTAGGACCTTGTACCTTACACATCCTCACTCAGCCTACTCACCCATCTCTTCACGCTCACCCCCACCCTCGGTCCCATGCACCCTTCTCCTCTGCAGTAGATCCATTCATTTGCCCCATTATACTCTTCCATTATTTTTCTCATAGTTTGCACTTTGCTTTTATCAGGTAAGAGATTCTAAATGCTATTCAAATTTGTGTGTCTGATTTATTTCACACATTACATTTTCCCAGTGCATCCATTTCCCTATAAATGTCTTAATGTTTCCTTCTTTATTACTAAGTAGTATTCCATTATACATAGAAACTACATTTTCTTTACCCACTTTATCTGTTGATGGGTGTATAGGCTGTTTCCAGGATTTAGCTATTGTGAATTGTGCTGCCATAAACATTGATATTCATTATCACTGTAGTATATCATAAGCTCTTTGGAAAGAAATCTAGGGAGATAGCCCTTAGAGTAATATGGAATTTCCAATTTTAGTTATTTGAGAAATGTCTATACTGATTTCCATAATGTCAACACCTTATTCTCAATGTACTAACTTCCAGGATTATGAGAAAATAAATTTTTATTGTCTAAATCTCCCAGTCAGTGGAACTTTGTCATCTATACCCTTGCACCCTAATACAACTGTTAGACTGTGAAAGCTTGCATAAGCCTGTCCTGTCTGTGTCTAGAAGTCCCCCAGAGCCTCATGCACTCATGGATGGGGCTGTTCAGAAGTGGCTGGATCTGGAGAGTGTGACTGAATCATGGTGCAGGGCTTGGATTAATGTTGGGTGATTATCAAATTGGCCCACTTATTGGTCTGGCACCACCCTGATCCCTGTAGTCTGGATGTAATATAAGGGACAGAGAGAGCCTTGTCAGGTCCCTTGCTCTCTAGTTGCTTTTGCTCTCTTCTCCCGCCATGAATCATTGTCTTTCTCTGCCATGTGACACCCTTCCTTGGGGCCAGTCAGTTATGAACTAAAACCTCTGCAGACTATGTGCTAAGTGAACCTTTTTTTCTTTAATTTGGGGTGTGCAGTATTTTATCTCAGCAACAAGAAAGTAACTAAGACAAAGCCTGATCATTTGTAGCCCACCTTGGGCAGGAGATTATTAATGAGTATTTTGTTTCTATACATATATTTATATATATTTATAAAATTCAGTTATAAGTAATTCATCTTAAAAATTATTAGCTGTTTATTTTCTTTGTGTTTCCAAATAAAAAACATTTCACTTAATTTGGACCTTCACCTGCAAAGTTTCATTTAATCTTCTGAATTATTTTTCTTGTTTTCTATGTCTTGTATATGGGACAGTGGGAAATATGAATTTATAAAAAATACTTCATTAAGAACCAGGCAGAAGTTACACTGTACTGATGGTGTTCTATGAAGACTGCCATAACCAAATGCCACAGACTGGGTGGCTCCATTAGCACGCTGTCTGGGCCGGAAGTCTGAGGTCAAGGTGCCATCGGGTCCATTTCTGGTGAGGCCTTTTTTCCTGGCTTGCAATATGCACCATGTCTTTACCTTTCCTCTCTGCCCATACAACAGAGATTTATGAGGCTGCACTTCTTTCTGATTAGGACCTGACTTATAATCAAACCTCACTTAGTTTTCACTGCCTTTTTATAGCCCCTCCTCCAAATCCAGTTACAGTAAGGTTAGGGCTTCAACTTCTGATTCTAGAAGTTTGAAAGATCAGTTCATAATAATCTGCCCTCTGGTTCCCCCCAGTTCCTATCATCCCATCCCAACTGGCTTGAAAGTCTTAACCCATTCCAAAATTTATTACAAGGCCAAAGCCTCACTGAATATCATCTAACTGAGTCACAGGTGATGCTTCATAAATGATCCTGAGGCAAAATTCCTCTCCAGCCAGGCACCTGTGAAATCATACATGTGCTTCTAAATACAGGTACAAAATAGGCTTCCTCATTCAAAAAGAAAAGAATTTAGAAATGTACTTTTCTTTCCTTTAGTTTCTAGAAATTGTAGTCCCAAACAAAATAAAAACCTAGGGAGATCTATTGTGTTCCACCTTAAGGCCTATGAGTAATCCTCTTTGTCCAAATTCTCTGACTTACAGGCCCAGTTTATGGGGCAGCCCCATCTCTCAGCTCTGCACATGAGCCCACTCCTACAGCAATGGGCAGCTTGGAATCCTGCACTTGAGGAGCTGGAGAGGCAGCCTCAATTTCTGAATACAAGAGGAAACCAAATGTGCACCAGGGCTTGCCTGCTCTTTACCTGTGGGGGGAAGGGCAGTCCTAACCACCTCTGTCTTACTTTTAGAGTAACTGTCTCCTTTCCTTGAAGGATACAGCATGCTTGCAGCCAAACACCTCTTCTTTGTCTTGCTGGTTAATATGTGAGCTGAAAGCCTCCCTTTATTTATAGCTTTTTAGACAGAACCTCATCTCAGAGATAGCTGATAAAACTCATGAGCAACCTCTTCATGGAGAGTTTGATCAGAACGTCCCTGGTTTTCTTGCCAGAACAGGCTTTTTCATTTTGCAATATAAATAGGCTGATTATTTCTTTTTTTTTATTGAAATCTTTATTGGTACATTACATATACACATCATGATTGCACTCCATAATGGGGATTTGTACCAGTATAAGACGGAGCTTAATTCTCATTTTTCCCATAGCCCTACCCACACTAACACCCCCCCATATACATAAAATTTGTTTCCTTACTTTTTTGTTATAATCTCATTATTTTTCCCCCTTCAACCTATTTTACTTTGAGCTGTTTCTATTTCACAATATATAACATACAATTCTAGGACTCATTTACATCTTTATTTTTTCATACCAGAGAAAAGATGCAGTATGTACCTATCTGTGACCTATTTATTTCACTTATGAGGATGTCCTCAAGGTATGTCCATTTAAGTATAAATGATTCAGACTTATCATTTTTATGGCAGAGTAATACTCCGTTCTGTAGAAGAACCACAGCTTTTTTATCCAGTCTCCAGTTGATGGACACTTGGGTTGTTTCCAAGATGTAGCAATCACAAACTGGGCTGCTATAAACATGGGTGCACATATGTCACTGTGATATGAGTCTTTTAATTCTTGTGTGTATATACCTAGCAGGGTGATGGCCAGGTCAAATGGGATCTCCAATCCTAGCTTTTTGAGGAATCTCCAAACTGATCTCCACAGGGGTTGTACGAGTCTACATTCCCACCAACAGTGGAGAAGGGTTCCTTCTTCTCTGCAGCCTCTCCGACATTTGCTGTTGGCTGAATCTGAAATGGCGGCCATTCTTTGTGGAGTGAGATGAAATCTCAGTGTTTTCATCTGCATCTCTCGAATGACTAATGATGTTGAGCATTTCTTCATATGCTTCTTAGCTTCTCTTCTTCCTCTGAAAAATATCTGTTCATTTCAGATGCCCATTTTTGAATTGGGTCTTTAAATTTGGGTGGGCTGTTTTTTTGAGCTCTTTATATATTCTACATAGTAGCCCTTTGAGGAACAACTGGTAAAGATTTTTTCCCATACTGTTGGTTGCCTTTTTGCTCTGTTGGCGGTTTCCTTTGCTGTGCAGAAGCTTTTTAAAAGAATGAGGTCCCATTTGTTTATTTCTTCATAGGCTGATTATTTCTTAAATCCTCGAATTCTAGTTTCTTTTTGTTCAGTAATTCCTTTAATTTATGGCTGTCCTCTCACATTTTACTGTAAAGGATGTATTAGAGGTCATTGAGAGGAACAGATTTAATGTGAAATGTATATATGATAATATAGAAGATTTACTAGGTCAGCTTACATGACTAGAAGTGGAAGAGATCCATGACCATCTGCCACATCAGGGTGGAAGAATGCTAAATGAATATACACATACTGGAGAGCCTCAGGACCTAGCTGAAGGTCAAAGGCAAGGACTTCACCCCAAAGTCCAGTATGAATCTGTGTCTGAGAGCCGAAAAGTCAAGCTGGAGGCTACACAGTCTGTCATGGAAGCTTGAAGAAACTGTAGTCCAGTGTCTGAAATTAATGGTGAAACTCCTCCAAAGAGGTTCAGAGGAACAGAATACTTTCTTCTTTCCCTTTTTATTCCATCCAGGCTACAAGCCTAATGGCTGGTTCCACCCACATCCAGGTTGGTCCTCAGTTTAGGGCCTGTTAGTTTTCTACAGCCACAGCCAGAGCTTAACTAACCTGCCAGGCAGTTGTTACTCAAGTTAGGTTAACCTGTAACAGTTAATGATTACAAACAATAATGAGGAGTCAGGCCACATCCTGAGAACTTTACCTAGACATCAGGTAAATATCTCACTTCATTACTTCCAAATTCCACCTTCTGTAACAGAATATCACAAGTCAGGTGGGTTCCTTCCCACTTTATAGGAACTTCCTTCACATCAGTTTCTAAGTAACATTATCCTCATTTGTGAATCATCGTCAGACTCATCTTTAACATCCACATGGTTTCCAACAGTCCATTCAAAGCAAACAAACTAGGCCTTTTCTAACATGCCCCTCAAAACTCTTCCAACTCTTACCTGTTACTCAATTCTAAAGCCACTTCTACATTCTAAAGTAGATTTTATAGGACAATCCCACTTACTACTATCATAATCTTTATTAGTCTCGTACGGCTGTTCTAACAAAACACCACCGCTGATATGATTTAAACAATAGGAGTTGTGTTCTCAAGTTGGGTGCAGTGAAAATCCAAGATCAAAGTGCCACCAGATCCATATTCTCCTAAGCACTTTTCCAGGTTTGTGGGTGGCAATCTTTTCACTGTGTTCTCAGGTTGCCTTTCTGCAGTGCAAGTATGGAGGGGAAGCCATCTGTAGTATCTCTTCTTATTTTTAAAAAGGCACCAGTCCTATTGAATTAGGACTTATCCCTGTGTCCTCATTTAATATTCATTACTTTCTTAAAGACCTTGTCTCTAATAGAGTCACACTGAAGATTAGGACTTCAGTATGTGAATTGGTGGGAAGACAATTAAGTTCATAACAGGACCCAAAGGATTCATTTAAGAGCACTTCTTATTTATAGTAAGAGAAGAAACATGGGCTAGAAACAGGACTGAAATCATAATTTCCTGAATCTTGAGAGAACTGTAAAAAAAAAAAAAAAGAATCAGGTTTTATCACTTAGCTTCAGAAAGTCCTATATGTGGTCAGATAACCCACAAGTCATGATTTCCTATTCTCTTTTTAGTATTCCTGTTTATAGAAACTCTACAGCTATATTTGATAGCTTTTATAAGTTTGAGGACTTATTGATGGTTGCATTAGTAAGGTTCTCTAGAGGAAGAGAATCAATAGAAGATATGTGTATCATCATGTACAGTGATTTATTATGGAGGCCTCGAGGATCAGTGGCCAGAGAGTCCATAGTGGCCATATGCATGCTGGAGAGCTAGATCAGAAGCTGCCCTGCCTGTGAAGAGATGAGCTTCAGAACAAGAGGAATCAAGGATGCAGTGTCAGTCCATAGTCAAAAGCCTGGAAGCTCATTGGAGGATCACCTGCATGAATCTTCACTGGAAAGCTGAAGAAATTGTAGACCAATGTCCAAATCCAACAACAGAGATGAGCTATTAAAAATGGGGGTAACTTGTCCATGGTCACTCTGAACACACCCAATCTCATCATAAAAATGGAGATATTTCCTTCTGCTTAACCCTTAATATCCCAAGACTACAAGCTCATTAGTTGGTGCCACCCATATCTAGAATGGGTTTTCTCCTTCAATTTGCTGTCTTTCACATCATTCATCCACAGACACACCCAGCACTGTGCTTTACTAATCTGCTAGCCATTTCTTAATGCATTCAGTTGACATATCATGATTAATGGTTACAGTACTCAACACAGTGTTTCCTCTGTTCCATCTCCACAGCTGTCAAGACTGACCTGCACATAACATCTACAACAGAACCCTGCATCACTTGTTCACATAATAAAAGATGGTACAGCAGGGAAAATCATGCTTCCCTCCCTAAAGAAACCAAGGCAGGAGTTGAAGGATTAGGAATAATTAGTGGATTAATTCATCCAGAGTCGAATGTCATAAAATCACCCTTTTGCCGTAGTGGAAATTGCATTAGATTAGAAGTTAGGAAACTGGGGCTTTGATCACACCTTGACTATTACTTAGCCACCTTGATTATTATTGATATATGATACATTCAGTCTCTCTGTATCTTCATTTTCTTGTATGTAAAATGGAGGTAGTAGGAATAAGTGGTGCTATTGAACACAAAAATCTCTATCCTTCAGTTATTCATAAATTTCTAAACAACCATAATTTTCTATTTAACATGTTTCTTTTCTTTGCTTTTCAAGATAGGTTATTGTTTTCGAGTTCAGGTTGGCCCTGAGCTCACTATGTAACCCAGGCGAGCCTCAAACTCACAGCAATCCTCCTGCCTCTACCTCCCAAGTGCTGGAATAATAGGTGTGAGCCACCGCACCCAGCATTGTGGTATGAGGTACTGATTGCTGGTGGGCATGAGTCTCCATGTCTAGCATTGTTGTATGTAGTTACCAGGGATCGAATTCAGGACCGTGATCTTGCTGGGCAGACACTGAAACCACTGCGCTAAATCCCCAGCCCAATTTAATATGTTTCTTAAAAACTTACCTGACATAGTCTTATAGTCTCAGTTGTCTAATATGCAAATTATTGTGTTTTCTTTTACCATAGAGTACAGTGTCCAAAATTAGAAACTGTATTTTGATAAAGTTTTGGCTAATGCTGAATATAGTGAGAATTATTCCTGGCCTTGAGTATCATGCTTCTTTTAGGATTTATCAGCATCATATCTCCCTTTCCCCATATAGAATGTTGGCTGGCAATTTTGTAATCCAAAATAAGGTTGAACATGATATTGCCATAAAAGCATAGAGAAACCAATGGAGAGCTCATAATATTTGCAATCAGTCCAAAAGTAAAAGGTATTTACTCTTTTGTGAAGCACATTGACTGAATAAATGACAATACCTCTTTCCCTTGCTTTCATTTTGAAAGAATAAGCATTGCAGTGTTTGGGAGAGAAGTGAGACCATCATATAAATTATGACACATGATAAAGATCCTAATCTCTCTCTGTTGACTCTCAGTGTCAGACTTTCAGAGTGACTTGTGCATTCCTGCGTGTCTGAGGTCAAACTTGCTTGACATGGTACCTGGACTTAGAGTGTCTTGAAACTTGATTCCAAAAGTCTGCATACTAAACAATACTATTTTTAAGGCAGGAATTGTCTTTGCTTAAAAATAGTAATTCCCTATTCAAAAGATCTCCAAATGATGTAATTGCCATATATTGCCCTGCGATTTGAGAGGATCAGATTCAAGTCTCAAATTCTCAGACACTGGGTAAGGAGAGGCTAAGAATGTTACAGAAATGATAAGTGTGGTCTACTGACAAGAGAATTTGCCCGTCTCATTTTTCAACACCTTTTGTTGGTGGGTTAAAGCCCCTGAATATGAGAATCAAAAATGCTGCTTCTCTCTCACAACCTCAGCCTGGTAAAGAAAATCCAAAGTATTTGAAAATGGCAATTAGCTTACATCTAAATACTATTGAGTAATTTATTTCAAGGTGTAAACACTCATTTATTCTCATTGCACGGAGACACATGCAAGGGAGAATTCTGGAAGTGGTAAGAGGATTGAGAGTCTCGGTGAAATGAACAGTCTTAAGCACAACATTTCAGAGAGTAAATTAGAGAGTAGGAAAATAAAGTATGACAGAGAGGGCAAGAGGTTCAAGAAGGCATTGGGAAGCTACAGGAGAAACTACCAATTTCTTATTTTTATCCTTTTGAGACAGAATTCCTCACAGGGGCTCTACATTCCTCAGGCTCAGACATGATTAAACACCATACCTTTTTTAAATGTTTTACTATTCCAAGCAAAGGAATATAAATATAACCCCTTTCCAGCTACCACTCCTCCGCCTGGAATTTAAGCTGAGTGCCTTCTCGGCTTCCGTCTGCTTTGACCAGACTCCACAAAATAGC
>PVIR01027563.1:0-22624 GCA_004026965.1 Petromus typicus | reverse complement strand
GTGGATACCGTGGAAGATAAAGAGCATCCTACAATCTTTAAGGAAGAGAGAAGTGTTGCCTACTAGGGAGCAGCAGCTCAGGAATTCATGAAGAGTCTGGCCAAGGACACTGAGAATGACTGTTCAGAAAAGTGTGGGGAAAGTCAAATGGAGACACAATGGAAATAAAGCTAAAGGAAGAGAGGTTTTCTATGGGATTCCAATGAGAAACAAAGACTTTGCCATCCAGATAGGTTTACCATCACTAGCTGATCTCATTACCTTTGCCTCCTGTTTTCCTTTTTAGCACTGCATTGGTGGAGGAGGATTCTTCCCTATGGAAAGTCCTGTGCAGTGTGGAGACTTCTCTGCCTTTGATGGGAGTGGCTATGGAGCTCATACTGGATGGAGCAGTAGCCGGGAGATAACGGAGGCAGCTGTGCTTCTGTTCTATCGCTGACATCTTCCTGGAGGACTCTGCCTTTTGTCCCAATGGTGGAAACTAACTTATCTAGTATGTAGAAGTCAGTGAGTGAGGAAGGGAAATAAATTATTTGCATCCAAGTCTTGGTATTTCTATGAGATCTTTTCATGCAGGTGTGAACTGTAAGAGTTTTCAAAAGAATATATATCACAGGGTGAATTCGTGTCAGCCATGTTTATGTATGGAATTGAAGAATTTAGCGCTAGGGATGTAGCTAGTGGCTCCACATCTGCCTGGTAAGTGCAAGGTCCTCAGTTCAATCCCCAGTACAACAACAACAACAACAACAACAACAACAACAACAACAACAACAAAACTCAAGCAAAGCAAAAGCTGTTAGAGTTTAGCAATCTTGACAGAGGACAGTGTCATCCCCCAGAACCCTTTCAAATAGACCCATAAACTAGCCAGATCAATAAAGGCCAAGGAAAAGGTATTTTATCTAACCTCTTTTTACCTCACCCATATGGACTAGACAAGTAGAACTTGAACATTTTAAAGAAGATAATAGTTATACATCAAAGAAGATAGGGATTACCCACATTTATATTTGTCACATTCATTGGAGACTGTGGCATTTTTTTTTTTTTTTTAGGTTTTTTGAGACAGGGTCTCGCTTTGTGGTTCAGGCTGTTCCTGAGCTCAGCCTCAAACTCACATCACAATCCTCCTGCCTCTGCCTCCCGAGTGCTGGGATTACAGGTGTGAGCCACCACGCCCGGCACTATGGTATGTGGTACTGGTTGCTGCTGGGTGTGAGTCTTCACACCCAGTATTGTTATATGGTTACCAGGGAATCGAACCCGGGCCCTTGCGCTTGCAAGACAGGCGCTGGAACCACTGAGCTAACTCCCCGGCCCGACTGTGGCATTTTTGGAATAGAAAGATGGGCCTTAGAAGCCTATGATGATGATGATGAGTCTTGAGTGTCATAACCCCCTTTGGTTTCCATCTTTGGAGATGTCTTCAAAGGAGCCAAGCGATGAAATTTTGCAACACATCAGAGGAGCTACTGATGACATTTACGAGATTCTCTAAGGCAGATGACATTTGTGCCAGATCTCAAAAGATGTGTGGAGTTTAATAAGTAGCAAGGGGCAGAACAGAATTGCTTTTATTGTGGGAAGTGAGGCTTAAACCCACAGCCTCATGCCTGATAGGCAAGGGATCGACCAGTGACCTAAACCCTAGCCTAGGCTGTCCTCTACTTGAAATTGTCCTGCTCATCCTTTGGAGGAGCCAGGATTATAGTTATGTGCCACCGTGTTCTGCAGAGTAGTGTGTTTTTAGTATGACTGGGCAGTATGTGTAGTACTCTTGGTGCTTGTGAGTACATGGAACAGTAAGCTGTTGTGCATGTTTAGGACCTTAGCAAGAAGGAAGACCAAATATTGGAAATATGCACAGGAACCAGGGAAAGAAGGGCTGTTTTACATTATGCCAAGGTTGTACAGCTTATGTTGTGGGTGATGGGAGTCACTAGAGAAATTTGAACAGAAAACTCACCTGATGAGCTTTGGCTTTACTACAGTGATACCCAGTGGTGCGGAGGCCATGGATTAAAGAACAAGGATACTGTGGGCTAGAAGACACTGTAACTGCTAGAAAGGACCCTAGCCATGACATCTTGATCAGGCTGGATGAGTTCTGATGGATTTGGACACACATAGTTGATGGAATGAACGGCTCTGGATGATCAGTTCATTGTGGCAGATGAGAAGTGAAGAAAGCTTAAAAAACTGTTTTAAAAGTAACTGGTGCTATTACTTAAATACAAGGTTGAGGGCATAAATAAGTGGCAGGGCCCTTGCCTAGCAACCTGCGACATCTTGGGTTTACTTCCCAGCACTAGAAGAACAAAGCAAAAACAAAAAACAGGGTGACAGAGTAAGGGACAAATTCTAGGACAACAAAACATACTTTTCCCCTCTGAAGTGGTGTTTGAATTACTTGTGAGATATTTAGGTAGATGCCTCCAGGTGACAGTTGAATATAGGGTCGTCAAAATATAGAAACATATAGCTGGAGCCCATAGTTGTGGTGCTTGCTGCTAATTCTGGCAGCTCACAAGACTGAGACTCGAGAAGCCCCTGTGCAAGCCCTCCCTGGGCAAATTAAGATGAGAGTTTCTCAAAACATAAAAAACGACTACAGAGGTAGCTCAGTGTTAGTGCTCCCTCTGCTGACCTCACCAGCACTCTGAACAGATCAACTAACAACTGGAACAAATACGAGCACTTGGGAGGCTGAGACAGGAGGATTGCTGTGAGTTACAGGACAGTTTGTGCCACAAAGTGATTCCAAACCAAGATGAAACAAATATGAAGATTCTGTATCAAAAAACATAAATTCTTTTCAATTGGGTCTTTAAATTTGAAGGGCTTGATTAAAAAATTTTTAAAAACTATATTCTAGAAAGTAGTCTGTTGTCTGGTACAAACTTTATTCTCACACTGTCACTTGTCTTTTCCCCATTAGTGGATTGTTTTGCTGTGCAGAATCTTTCGAGTATGATAAGATCCCAGTTGTTGCTTTTTTCTGCTAGTTCCATTGCTACTGTGGGTAGCTACTAAAGCCTTTGCCCATGCCAGCGTTTCCAACAGTTTTACCTATTTTCCGCTGGTTTCATGGTTCTGTTTTAATATTTAACTCTTTAATCCACTTTGATTTCAGTTTAGTGCATGGTAAAAGATATAGGTTTAAGTTTAATCTTTCGCGGGTTCAAGCCCAGTGTTTTTTTTTTTTTTTCTTTCTTTAAGCACCATTTGTTAAAGAGGACATCTTTCTTCCATTGAGGGTGTTTGAGTTCTTTGTCTATGATGAGGTGGCTGAGTATGTCTTGAGTTGTTTCTGCATCCTCTAGCCTGTTGTATTCATCCTTGGGTCTGTTTCTTTGCCAGTACCATGCCGGTTTTATCTCAGGGCTTTGTGGTATAGTTTCAAGTTGGGGATTATGATACGTCCTACCATGTCTTTGTAGCCTAGATTACTTTTGCATTCTAGGTATCTTCTGATTCAAATTTTTGGATTATTTTATCTAGTTCTGTGATAAACAGAAATTTTTCCAATGGAGAAGTAACAGCAGTACAGAAATATATGAAAAAAATGTTCAGCATCACTGGTCATTTGAGAGAGGCAAAAGAAAACAACAATGGGATTCCATCTCACGCCAGAAAGAATGGCTGATATAAAAACCAATCACAATCCTGGCAGGGCTGTGGGGAGAAAGGGTTCTTGGTGTGAATGTAGACTTGTGCAACCATTGTGGAAGTCAGTGCAGAGATGCCTCAAAATACTAGGTTTGGAGAATCCATTTCACCATCTTGGATGTATTATTGAAAAATCTAAAATTATCATATCACAGTGACATGTGTACACTCATGTTTATAGAAGCATAGTTTGTGATAATTATAGCTTAGAAACAGCCAAAATGACCGCCAAACAGACTGGATAAAGAAGATGCACTTATTTTTTAAATAAATGGAAGTAGTACTCAGCCAAAAAGACTGACATATGAGAGACATTTATAGCTAAATATATGTACTTGAGGCCATACTCATAAATGAAATAAGTAGGACAGAGATGTATAGATACCGTGGTATTCCTCTGGTGTGAAAAACTGAAGGTGTAAGTGAGATCCAGAATGTATGGTAGGTATTGTGAAACAGGAAGAAAGTGTTCAAAGAGAAAGAGGAACTGAGTGGGAGCAGGAGCAAGCAAAGAAAGAATTTGATGGTAAAAACAAACAAACAAACAAACAAAAACCAGAAACAAAATTTGTATGTAGAGAGACTGAGGGGCTGAAGGAAGGGCGGGAGAATGGGAAAAATAAGAATCAAGTTATATCATGTATATGTAAAAATTTTCAATGAGAAATGTGATCATAATCTATTCCTAAAATGTACCAACAATCTCTATATGTTAAAACAACCCCCCAAACAAAGAAATGAACAAAAAACTCCAAAACAAAATGAACACAGATTTTGAAATAGGATCTCATTATGTTGCCCAGTTTAAGCTTGAACTTGTGATGTTCCGGCCTCATCCTTCAGAGTAGTGGAAGTTCAAGTGTGTGTCCCCAGGGCCTACTCAATTTTAATGTTCAGAATGTAGTAGAAAGACACTGTGACTTCTGAGACAATATATGAAGAACTCGTACAGCTCCTGTTTGGTTTTCTTTTTAAGATAAAATAACTATGATGCCTTCAGATTCCCCGGTCATGGTTGGTGAGACCATTTCTCGTGACATCACAGTGCTTAGCCATGTGAAAGGACCATAGAGAAAGAGAGGATCTCATCAAGCCCACGTCTTCCCTTGTCCTGTTGTTTAGTCTTCTCTGAACATCAGCCAAGTGAGAAGGTGGGGTTTTTTTTGGTAATGGGTGTTGAACTCAGGACCTTGTTCTTGCTGGAGACCAGAGAAGTCTAGGCTGTCCTTGAGCTCACTATGTAGCCCAAGCTAGTCACAAACTTGAAGCCATTCTCCTGCATGGATCCCCCTAATTCTAGAATTACTGGCAATTCCCACAACACCTGGCTTTAATAGTTACTCTAATCTCAGCCACCATCTGCAGCCTCCTATAAGACCCCAGCAGAATGGTGGGTGACCTGAGCGCTGGCTGGGAGTCTGACACTGCCCATCAGCCTTGTATCCTTGAGCCCCAGCAGTTCTGGACACGAGGCTTGGGCTGGCCTCCCTGAGTGACAGTGCTCTGAGAGCATCACTCCCGTCCTGGGGATCAAAAGAACCCTCTCTGTGCTTGGGGAGGGGACAGCTAAGAGCTCTTTGTGGAACCTTCCTGAAATCTGCCTTGTGAACTGCTTCTCTCACCTGACTTTTATCTCTATCTTTTAGGTTCAGTTACATATGTGGGCATAACTGCCCTGTGTGAGCTCTGTAAGTCCTTCTAGTGAAGTATTGGACTCCATAGTGAACCTCTAAGCCCTTGGACTTAGCATTGGCTTTAGAAATAAGGCTCAACTTGTGTGCTGTTCTTTAATCTGCAAACAATATAATCTTGCTACCAAAATCTGATAGAAATATCACAAGAAAGGTTAATTATAAGCCAGTGATTAATTCTCTTCAGTGTGCATTCAAAAGTCCTAAATAGAATATTAACAAGTGTTACCTATTCCTGCAAAATACATGACAGGAATTCAAGGAACCAGTGTATCTTACTCCATTAATAGAGAGACAGACAGACAGACACATATATGCACACACACACACATTCAAAGAGAGAGAGAGAGAGAGAGAGGGAGAGAGAGAGTCACATAGCAGTGTAAAAAAGAACCTGATAACACTCAAACTTATGTATGGTTGAATCTATTATTATGATAATTTTTTAACTAGAGTTATTGAAAGCTGTTCTTTAGAGTTTGGGATGAGATAAGGAGGGTTAATACCCTCAGTTCCAGTCAATAACTAATCTTTTCATTTTAAAAAATACTTAAAAAGAACCAATTATATTATATTTTGTATTATTTTTGTTCTTTATAAATTGCTTTTAAATACGTGAGTGCACTTGGTCTCCAAGTGCAAACTTACCCAGAAAGTGATACTTGATCAGTAGATTGGTTGACTGAGACAAGGTCTTATTGTACTGGGCAAGCTGACCTTGAGCTCCTAGATTCAAGAGGTTTTCCTGATTCAGCCTAATGAGTATCTGGAATTACAGGCGTGCACTAACAATGATCAGCTGTAGTCAGCCTTTTGCTGGAGATCTTAGCCCATGAGATAAGGTAAGAAAAAGAAAAGATATGATTAGGAATGCAGAAAATTCAAAATATTCTATCATCACTAGGATTAGTAAATAAATTTAGGTTATCAAGTCAACACGTAAATATCAATACTGCATAGTAGAAACATATTACAACTAGAAAACAAGAGAAAAGCGTGTACAATATCATATATATTTATAACATTTGCAATATCACCAAAATCATTAAATGCCAAGAAATGGATTTACTCAAACACAAACAAATGCTAGAAAGTACTTGTAAAACATGGAGAAAATAAAGACAACTTAAAAAGTGGGATAATATATCATATTCATGGACTGGAAATCTCCAAATTATAATAGCAATTCTTCCAGGTTTGTCCCTGAATTCAGTGGCACCCTCCTCAACACTTAGGCAACACTGGAAATTCAGCTTATCCTAAACTTAATATGGAAACACAAAGCCAACAATAATTAAGACAATCTTCTTTTATTCTTTGAGGTAATGGGGACAGAAGTCAGAGTCTTTTCCCCGAGCACATTGCCAGCTCTTTTTATTTTCTATTTTGATACAGATTCTCTCTCAGTTGGTATAAATTGCCAAGGCCATGCTTGAATTCACAGTTTGAGCAATTTAATGATTTAGGAAGAACTTATCTAACAAAAGTTTCTAGTTCTCCCATCAATTGCAACACTTTTCTTAAAATAAGACAGTCCTGCCCTATAACTATAAATTCTCAAATTTCAATTTTAAACAGAATTTTTCACTATTTATTTTTAAAATTTTCAATGACTTGTTAAAAATTTTGTCTCTTTATTATTTTGCATATAGTAAACTAAAGTGTATGTTTGATAATTATTATTTGGATACCTTCTGAATTCATTACTATTGTATATGGCTTTCTCTGTGGTTTTTGTCTTTTGCTTTATTTTCTGTTTTTAAAGTTGCAAAATAGATACATTTTATATACATATCATGATCACATTCAATATTGACAATTTGTACCAGTATATGACATGACTTGATTCTCATTTTTTTCCATTCCCCTGCCCTCCCCACAACCCCCTACCCCCTGTATACATATGCTTTTTTCCTCTTTCAAATTACCATCAGTTTTTTCTTTCCCCTCATTACTTACCTTACCCCATTTCTCTATGAAATGTTTCTATTTTACAATATCAAACATACATTTTAGAATTTATTTACATTTTCAGTTTCTCATATCAGAAAAAAGATTTGATATTTACACATCTGTGACCTATTTATTTCATTTATTACTATGTCTTGAAGTTATGTCCATTTGTGTATGAATGACTTAAATTTGTCATTCTTTATGGCAGAGTAAGACTCCATTTTATAGAAAAATGACATCTTCTTTATCCAGTCTGCGGTTGATGGATTTTGGTTGTTTCCAAGATTTAGCAATTATAAACCAAGCTGCTATAAACGTGGATGCACATATGTTTTCTGAACAAATGTTTTTTGAAACATTGTCTCTGTATGTAATTCAAACTGCTCTCCAACTGGATGTAACCCAGGCTGGATTTGAACTCATGGCAATCCTCCTGACTCAGTTCCCAAATGGCAGGATTCCAGGTGTGGGCAGTTGGCTGTGTGAAGACAGAGGCAGAAAATGTAGTTAGTTATGTGGCCACAGATAAAGAAATGTCAAGGGTTGCTGACAACTATCAATGCAAAGATAGGACATTTCTGGAAGAGTGAAGACTCCATTCTGTTTGAAATTCCCAGTTCATTAGCACTGTAGTTAACTTTCCAACTCCCTCCCTCCTTCACTACTTTCTTTCCTTCCTTTTCCCTCTCATCATCCTTTGCTTTCCATCTCTACTTCCCTGCTCTCTGTTTACTTCCTTCCCACTTTTTTCTTCTTTCTTCTCCGACCCTCTCTCCATCTCCTCTTGGTCCCTCCTTTCTTTCTCTCTCTCTTTATAATGGAGTAGTATTCCATTGTGTGTAAATATCTCATTATTTTTAAACTATTTCATCTGTTTACAGACACATGGATTAGTTTAAAGTTTAGCTATCACAAATTGTGCTGCTATAAAGATGGGTATCTACCTATCACTGTAATATGGTGCTTTTAACTATTTTGGGAAGATACCTAGAAGGAAAATCACTGGGTCAATGGTATTCTTTGTTTCAGGCATTTTTTTTGGGGGGGGGTACAGTGAATCAAACTCAAGTTCTTGCACTTGCCAAGCAGGCATAGCACCACTGAGCTACATCCTGACTTTCAGCTTTATAAGGCATCTCCATACTGATTCCCATGGTAGCTACGCTATTTTACATTCCCACTAATAGTGTAGAAGGATTCTTTTCCCTTGAAGTTTCTCCAGGATTTATTACTTTTTCCTCTTCTTTTCAAGACTATTTTTGGTTTTATTGAGGCTGGGTCTGGCTTTATAGTGCAGGCTGGCCCTGAACTCACAGCCATCATCCTGGACCAGGCTCCTGAGGGCTGGGATTACAGGCATGCGCACCACATATGACTTACTTGATTTCTAGATAATGACCATTCTTTTGACAGGAGTGGCACTTCAGGAGTTTAGCCATTCTCCTTGAAGATGGTCGCCTCTGGTGCTGCACTGAGTTATCATCAGGAGTTCTGCACTGCTACGGAGGCTACCAAAGGTCAGTGACAAAGGTCTGCAACCCCCTCTGTGGTTGCTGCCCTGGCCAATTTAAAATTAACCCTGAGATGGTTTGTTCCTGAGGAAGTGGGCTAAATGACCTATGTCCCCAAGGTATGCATTAAAACAATTCAGTTAAACAAGAACGCCGTGTTGGTGAGACTGATTGTGTTTACTCTCTATACTGTGACTTGTGAGATAATTAAGTAACATGGCACAACTCCTGTTGTTTCCTGATGGATTAGCAACTGTGTCAGAATATATGATGTATAGCTCTGATTAAGTTAAAGTCCTAAGGAAGAATTAACCCAGATAGAATATAGATAGAAACCTTTATAGAACTGAAAATTGGTTACTGCAGTTTCTGTATTTGCTTGATTCTTTGAAATATCCTGTGATTGGGCCGGGGAGTTAGCTCAGTGGTTCCGGTGCCTGTCTTGCAAGCGCAAGGACCTGGGTTTGAACCTCGGTAACCACATACCATACTGGGCCTGGAGACTCATGCCCAGCAGCAACCAGTACCACATATTACAGTGCCGGGCATGATGGCTCACGCTTGTAATCCCAGCACTCGGGAGGCAGAGGCAGGAGGATTGCTGTGATGTGAGTTTGAGGCTGAGCTCAGGGACAGCCTGAACTACAAAGCGAGACCCTGTCTCAAAAACCTAAAAAAAAAAAAAGAAATATCCTGTGATTGTTCTTAACCTTTGCATGGGATTGATGAAGTCATTTCACAGACCTAGTTTTTAGCGCATAAAAAAGACCTGAGAAATAAACGCGGCGCTCACTCGGTATTGACTGATGAGCCCTTCTAAGTCTCACTGTCCTGTCATTTTTTTCTCATCCTAACTCCTCCAGCTTGAGGGCCCCGTTGCTCTGCCTGGCTGGCCCTGGCATTCTTTCTGGGATAAGAGGGAGTCTCAGTGTTATCTTACTTTGAATTTTTGTAATGAACGGCAATCTGGAACATTTCTTCAGATATTTACTGTTCATTTGTATTTCTCTTGTGAGTTGTCTATTCCTTCCATTTGCCCATTTGGATTGGGTGTTTTTCTTGGGAGACTTTGCTATAAAGGCTTTGATATATTTTGATTTTTTGAGTTTTACTATAGTCTAAATATTAGTCTTCTCTCTGAGAAGTAGCTGGCAAAATCTTTTTCTCATTCAGAGGGAGCTACTATTTTTTTCCTTTAGTACTGAGTATTGAACCCAGGGACTTCACATTCACTAAATCTTCAACTCTTTTTATTGTATTTAAAATTCTGAAATGAAGTCATATTACATGGCCAATCCTGACAGACATGGCTACAGTTTGTTGTTCTCCTGTCTCAGCTCCCCCAGCATGCTAGGACTGTAGACAGGTGTCATGATGCCCAGGTGCTGAGGGAGCTTTTGCGTGAATCTATCAAGCCACCTATAAAGAGCACGATGAGCTCATGTACCACTCAAGATGAAGCACAAACTGTGACATATCATTGTATGAAGATGGATTCAGTATCAGAGATAGGAAATTGTTAAGTCTGGTATTACAAGAAGTATAAATTTCATTTGAATAATTGTCACACAGGAGCCAGTTCTACTTCTTGTTGGTGTACTCAGAACCATAAAAATATACAAAGAAAGTAAGGAATTGATAAATATAGTGTCTGACAAGCTTTTTCTGAGGAATTTGTGTGAGACAAAATAAACAGTGAAGCCATCATACTCTGGCATTCAGATAACCTCTGCACAACGGATAAGGCAACACCTGGCAGGAAGTGATCCTTCTGTTAGGAGGGAGAAGAGGTCGGAGTAGCAGTTGAGGACAACTCTAGGACAGGGAGATGGCGCAGGGAGGGCAGCACCAGAGGAAATCAGACCTGATAGTGATCCCACAGTTCAGATTGGGAACCACTGCTTAAATGAACAGAAAACAATCTGAATGATCATACACATATCATCACCTCATAGTGCAATGAATCTGGAACTCAATAGCAAAAGAAACCACATATGTTTTGCAAGTACATGCAAATGCTACTATAAACTTATGAATAATCAATTGGTCACAGAAGAGATCACAGAAAGTCACATAGTCCCTGAATAAAACAATTAATGCCAGTACAGCATATCAGGGTCTATGGGACACAATGAGAGTAATTTTAGGACAGTTTATTGCTCTGAATGTCCACTTCTGAAAAACAGTGAGCGCTGATCAATAACGTGGTGATGTACCTTAAGGTTAGAGAAAAACAAGAACAATACAAATTAAAAGGAAGGAATTATAAATTTAAGAGTGAAAACTAATGAAACAGACACAAAAAGTACAAGAAATAATCAATGAATTGAACAGGTATTTCTTTGAAAGAATAAGTGAGATAGACAAATCCTTAGCTGCACTTGCCAAAAGAAGGAAAGAAAAGACTCAGATCAAAGCAATATAGTTGATATTGTGAAACATAAAATATTTACAAGGAAAGAGGGTGTAGGAGTAAATAAAGAGGGGGAAAAGAATATAACAGTAATAAAAAAAAGGAAGCAAATCTTATGTATATAGGGGGTGGAGGTTTCAGGGTGGGGTAAAGGGAGAAATGGGAATCAAGTCATGTCATATTCAGGTACAAACTCTCAATGTTGAATGCAAGATGATGTGTATTCATAATGTACCAATAAAGATTTAAATTTAAAAAAAATGAAGAAGAAAGGTAAAACCTCAATGGATGCTACTGCAGTCCAGAAGATTATAGTAAGTACTTTGAAAATCTTTTTTTTTTTAGACAGGGTCTCGCTTTTGTGGTTCAGGCTGGCCCTGAGCTCGGCCTCAAACTTGCATCACAGCAATCCTCCTGCCTCTGCCTCCTGAGTGCTGGGATTACAGGTGTGAGCCACCATGCCTGGCACTGTGATGTGTGGTACTGGTTGCTTCTGGGTGTGAGTCTGCTTGCCCAGTATTGTATGTGTTTGCCGGAGAATCGAACCTGGGCCCTTGCACTTGCAAGACAGGCGCCAGAACCACTGAGCTAACTCCTCGGCCCCTGAAAATCTTTACTCCAATAACTTGGAAAGGATAGATTGCTGAACACATGAGTTACCCAAATTGAATGAAGATGTTAAAACCCTGTCAAATTGTATAACTGACAATGAAACTGAGAGAGCAATAAAAAACCTACTAATTAAGAAAAGTTTAAGACCAATGGGCTGGCTACTGAATTCTACAAGAACTTCAGGGAAGATCTAATGCCAATACTCTTTATGCTATTTGGAGGAATTGAAAGGAAAGAAGTACTAGTAGGATCATTCCTGGAAGCTAAAATTACCCTGATTCCACATCCAGACATAGACTCAACTTAAATAGGAAACACATCATAACATACCTTATCACAATGTTACATGCATACCCATGATTTTTACCTTAAGTTTATTGGTACATTTTAGGTATACGTTATGATCATATTCATCATTGAGAATTTGTACTTGTACAAGATATATCTTGATTAATATTTTCCCCACTCTCTGCCTTCTTTTCAGTCCTTCTATTTCCTCTGTGTACATGAGATTGTTTGCATTTTTCCTTTTTACCATCAAAGTTTTGATTTCGCTTCTGAGGCCTCCCAGATTTAAAGAGCACATACAAAAATGAACGTCTGAAATGAACAGACATTTTTCAGGTGAAGAAGTGGAAGCAGCAAATAAACATGTGAAAAAATGTACAACATCATTGTTCATTCTGGCAATTCAGAAGAAAACCACATTGAGATTTCATCTCTTTCCAGAAAGAGTGGCTGCTATCTAGAAATCAACTAACAACAAATGCTGGTGGGGATGTGGGGAAAAAGAACCCTTCTCCACTGTTTGTGGGAATGTAGACTGGTATAGCCGCTGTGGAAGTCAATGTGGAGAGTCTTAAGAAAAGTAGGATTAAAGGCCCCATTTGATCCAGCTATTTCCTGGTTGGGTATATTCATGAAAGAATTAACAGTGTTGTGTCATAGTGACATAAATTCACTTATATTTATAACACCACAGTTCATTATACCTAAATCTTAGAAACAGCCCAATGCCCGTCAACTTGAGAATAAGAAGATGTGATTTTTTTCCCCCATAAAATGTAGTATTACTGAGTCATAAAGAACGTTAAACTTGAGACATTTACAGGCAAACGGATGCACCTTGAGTCACTACTCATAAGTGAAGTTAATAGGGCACACATGTATAAATACTATATCCTTTCTGTAGTGTGAGAAACTGAAAGTGTAAATGAGGTCCAGAATATATAATAGCTATTGTGAAACAGGAAGTAAATGTTCAGTGGGGAAGAGGAGCTAGGGATTATGGGCAGGGGGAAGCATACTCATATTCACACCAGTGTAACATCCCTGGTAAATACTGTAAGAAGCCTATTCATGTCCATCAAGAGATGGATTGGTAAAGAAAATGTGATATGTAGACACAATGGAGTACTACTCTGACATAAAAAAGCATAAATTTGACTTGTTGAATTCTGAGAAATTGTATGTTCTCAGAAACCATAATATTTAGTGAAATAAATTACACACATGAGCTTAAACTCACATGGTTCCTTTACATGAGAGAAGTATAGTATAAGTAATTAAAAGAGTAAGTTAAAGGACAGATAATAGGAATCATGGAGACAGATGTTTTCCAAATGGAAAAAGGGCCTAGAAATGGAGGAGAAAAAACAGAGAATGGGGAAGAGGAAGTAAAAATAAGTAAAAAGTATATTTACAGATACTAATTTGTCATGATGGATATAGTCATTGTGTACAGATAACATATGCTATCAAAAAAAAAAAACCTGCCAGATAAAAGGCCAATAGGTATTCCTTCAAATTGTTTTATTATTTAATATTCACACTACATAATGATTACTTTAATCATAGACTGTTACCATGTAAATATAATACATGATAATTCTGAATCCCATCCCACTTCTATGTGTGTGGTTTTTATGATTTATGTTAACACAAATAAAGTATGTACTTATGTTTCCCTAAATCCTGATACTGGTTTGTGACTCTGATAGCCAGGTGTGCCGCTGTTTACACAAACTCTGCAGTTCTGTGTGTGTGTGTGTGTGTGTGTGTGTGTGTTTCCTGTTTTGGCAATATCAGGGATAGAACTCGGGACCTTCAGTTTGAGAGGCAGGAAGCAGAATGATGGAGCTAAATCCCCGGCCCTAACTTTGTGGCTCTTGATACAGCACTGCGAGCCATCTCCAAGCAGGAAGCCCTGTGGTACATCAGCAGCCCCTCCAGACACTCGATGAGGGCACAGGGACTTCTGGGAGCCACTTAGCAGCACGGGCTTTGTGTGCTTGTTGTTCTGGTCACTAATTTTGAGCATCAAGATTTGGCCTGTGACTCTGCACCAAGTCATCATATCTCTGGGATTCTGTAGTTGTGTTTACATCTGACATGAATTCATATTGGTGGTGAGTGACCTTCTTGGTCCTCCTTTGGTTAATCCTGGGCTCTGTGAGATGTCTGAGTCCAGACAGGATGCTGGCTGGGAAGGAGACAATTGTCACATTGCTTGCAGTATATTTTTTGAGCTTTACTTAATATACTGTATTAATATATTCTCTTAACATTATGAATATTTTGTCTAAATCATAACAATGAACATAGCAAGATGTAAAATAACCAAGAAGCCAAAATTTTTCCAAGGGTGGCCATACCGTCAGTCCTGTAATAAAGTGACGTGTTCTGTGTGCTGTGTCATGGAGGGGAGTTGACCGGTTCTAAAATCGCTGAACAGGGTGGGATTTGAGAACTGACAAACATCGGGACAGGAAAGACACGGGGATATGAGGCATCAGCTTTATACCTAAAGTGAACTAGTTTGTGATAAAGTGAGGAAATTAAAGATTAAGTCATGGTATGAAACTAAATTTGTTCAAGCTAAAAGTTCAAATTTTTCTGAAATGATCCTTTGCCTATTTTCTTATTAGTATTTTTTATTTTCAGTGATCCAGATGTTGGTGTGGGTTTAATTTTAGAAAGATGTGTGTAGTTTCCAGGAAAAACACAAGCAAAAACCCCAAAATTCACAACTCTTATAGTGGTTTTACTTTTTTGGGAAATTGGTCCATGTAATACCCAAGTAGGAGCAAAGCTAGGAAGTTCTCTTTCAGAATTATCCTTGACTGCTGGCTAATTCTTTAAACTATCAGTGAAGGACTTTCCCTGAGAAGATTGAGAGCCACACCTGCATCGGGCATCGCGCCAGGGGAGGGGAGGCTGGAGGTCTGGGCAGGGCCCTCTGGCATTTCTCCATAAGAGGCTCAGTGCCTTGGTCCTGGTCAGTATGTGGAGTCACTGACTCCTCTGTAGAGGAATCACACAGGCTGTACTGATCTAGAAACCCTCAACTGTGGTCCGAATGTTGAGGGAAGAGGTGAGTTGGAAGAACATTGATTTCAGCCCTAAGGTGATTTAGGTCCCAGATAGGAGGAGTTAAAAAAAAAGAGTCAAGGGCCATTTAGTGTGTGTGGGATTAGGTAGGAGCATAATAATGACAAGGATGTGGAGGTAAAATGGTTAAATAGTGACCTCATCTTGCTTTTCTTTAGATTGCGATGGCCCCGCTCGCCTTCCTGCTGTTCCTCATAGTGACCGCCCAAGAGTGCAGAGCAGGTGAGTCTCCTTCCAGGGCCCAGGCTCCCAGTTCTTGCTTAATTTGGAAGAAAACAAGTAGGCTGAGCTTCTCCTGGGACCTGAATCTCTCCTGGGATTAAGATGATGTGACTGACATGCACTGAATCCACCTGGGATGTAGGCAGAGAGCTGATTTCTGTGGTCTTGAATGTGTAGCAGAGGGGATGATGCTAAGGTGAAACCTCTGTGGAAACTCTGTACCTCCTTTGGTCTTTACATGTTCCTGGAAAGAACTGAATGTCCTCCAAGCCATTCCTCACTCCATGGCCAGTCTTGGGGCTTGTGTGGTAATTTCATGGTTTACTTTGTATCCTGAGCATGTTCCTGTCTTAGACTTCCTGTGTAGAAGAATATACAGATGCCTTTAAATATTATTCTTCATTATTATTTATTTTTGAGAGCAAAAATATTTTTTTCTAAATATTTTCTCTCAGATTCTTTAAAAAGAGTATTTAATTAGCTGCATTTTAGGCACAGGCTAACACAGGCTCTAGCATGTTGAGATGTCCTTCCAAGGACCATCTACTTGTAAGTAACAAGTGGATTACAACTAAATATCTCCCACCACAAAACTTGTCCCTGCCTCCTTCCTTCTGTGGTATATTCAAGTGTAGATCAGTATTCAAGGTTCTTCATTCTACCCCTGTGTTAGTTTCTTGGCTACAGTCAGTAGTACCTTCTATGCACCCCATCTTTCTGCCACATTAACCAGTCTATATTTCTTAGGATGGTGAATTTTTTCCTTGTTTTTTTCTAGGCCTTGGAGCATAGTTTTCTTCTCCCTTGAGTTCTCTGCTCCTTCTTCCTATGTATAAATCATGTTTATTTTCTCAGATTAAACTAAGATGTCATTTGCCCCAGACTTCTGTCACTGAGACAGTCCCCCACATCCAGGCCTCTCCAATCTCCATACTCCTCCGAGTCTTCCTGTTCTCCTGAACTTCTGTGTCAATCCCCTCAGTACACTTTATGTTGACTTCTTGGACAGTCGTAAGCTATTGTTTATATATTTCTTTATAGATTTATTTACTTATTTTTGTAGGCTCAGTGATTAATTCCTTTCAATGCCCAGTGCCCAGAGCAAGTCCTAGCATAAGCATGAGGATGTTGGGAGTCATGTGTTAGGTCTGTGCTGGACGCTGGGCCCAGTGGGCTGAGTGGAGATGACACTGAGTCTCAGCACCTTTGACCACAGGCAGTGAGGCCCAGGTTCAGGTGGAATGAGTTTGGGGTTAGTGACAAGGGGAAGCTGGGTTTTGTTTCAAATCAGCTATAAGAATGAAACTGCATGTTCTCTAGCTGTGCCCAATAATGATGGGAAGGAAAAGATGTCTTCTGTGTCTCCATCTCTGTTCCGAAGCTGCAATGAAGTCAAGCAGAACTGTGGAAGTGCAAGTGGTGAGTGTTATAGTATAAGAAGCTGTGGGGCTTTGTCTCTGGGAGATTTTAATTTTATTTTTCTATAAAAGTGTAGATAAGTGTATGTAGATTAAATATTGGGTAAACTTTGCAACTGTAATCAATTTTAAACACACATTTTGGTAGCATAAATTATTTTTACCCTGTTATATAACTGTCACCACTGTTCATCTCCAGACAATTTTTATGACCTCAGACTGAGACTCTGTAGCCACTAAGCAATAAATCCATGTTCTGTTCTTTCTCTTTCCACTCTACTTCTGGTCAATTTGCCTAGTCTAGTTAAATCACATACATAGAATCATAAATTATTTGTCACTTTGTTTTTAGATTATTTTGCTTAACACATGTTGTAGCGTGTGTAATTCATTCTTTTACATCAATTGTATTTACACATATTTATCAGTATATGTGCACTATATATGTAATATATACTGTATACACACCTACATGTGGTGTTTCAGTTTTGCATTCATCTGTTGAGGAATACTTGGAGTTTTCTACCTTTTGCATCTGTGACCATTGATGTCATGAACATTAATATACAAATATCAGTGGGAGTTCAGACTTCAGTGTTTTGTGTATATATTCAGAATGAAATTGCTGAGTGTGACTCATCTATGTTTACTTTTATGAGGAGAGTTCTTGAGAAGACAGATAATACTATTTTGTTTCACTCACAGGGATGTGATCTTGTGAATTAAGAAGACAAGTGACCCAAAGAACATAAAATGATAGGGCTCAAGTGACAAGTCTTTGGGACATGTTTTTTGTTATTAGATCTCTTCTGACAGTGGGTATATGGGTCATAAATTTGCAGCAAGGTGGGCTCTGGGCTGCTTCTCCTTCCAGATGGCCTGTATTTCCTTCGCACCAAGAGTGGCGTCATCTACCAGACCTTCTGTGACATGACAACCGATGGTGGTGGCTGGACCCTGGTGGCCAGTGTGCATGAGAACAACATGTATGGGAAGTGCACGGTGGGCGATCGCTGGTCCAGTCAACAAGGCAGCAATATAAACTACCCTGAGGGTGATGGCAACTGGGCCAACTACAACACCTTTGGGTCTGCAGAGGCGGCCACAAGTGATGACTACAAGGTTGGTGCCACTCACGACCCTTGTGTGAAGGGTGAGAGTTTTCGTGTGGGAAGGCCACAAGTATGCAGGAGGGATGTTTGTTATGTGGGAAGCAGAGCTACAGCTGGAGCAGATGACAGAAGTACATGTCTTCAGTCCCTCCTTCCTTCCCACAAAGTCTAATAAAAATTGAGAAACTGGATGTTAGGGAAAACCATTATATCCTGATGATTGGACTATTTGAACCCACCTATCTATCTATCTATTTGAAAGGCAGCTGTTAGGTCAGCTGAGTGTTTTTTATGTGGGTCTATTTTTCCCCATGGATCTCTTTGGCCCAGTCTGACTCAGTGTTGGTTGGTTTGCAGAACCCTGGCTACTACGACATCCAGGCCCTGGACCTGGGCATCTGGCATGTGCCCAACAAAAGCCCCACGGAGACCTGGAGGAATAGCTCCCTGCTGAGGTATCGCACAGAAACTGGCTTCTTCCAGGATCTGGGACATAATCTGTTTGGCCTCTACCAGGTACACAATGCTGCTGGCTGGGCTGATTTTCCTGGGTCTGGAGAGTAATGGTTCTTAGAGATTAGGAAGGAGCCATTTTCCCTCGGTATGTCTTACATTTTGCTACATCATTATTTACTCATGGCTTCTGTCCTGGTTTTGTGAGAAGTTGTCACCATGGAAAGCAAGAGAGAAAATTTGGGGAGAATTACGGGAAATAGGTAGAGTAAGGGAGAGATTGAGATTGAGCTCCAATGGGATCTGACATTGGAGAAGCATAGCCAAAGGATAAGATTCATATGTTGCCTGGATTTGAGATAATCTGTTTACAGAGAATGGAATGTTTTCCCCCCATTCAACATTCCTGTGAGGGACAAATCTATTGTCTCCATTCAGTGACTTCTTCATTTTTCACAGAAATACCCAGTGAAATATGGAGCAGGAAAGTGTCGGACTGACAATGGCCCTGCGATACCTGTGGTCTATGATTTGGGGGATGCCCAGAAAACAACATCTTATTACTCACCCTATGGCCGCAGTAAGTCTTTAGTGCCCCTCTAAAATCTTTGAAGGAAGGATGATAAAATCAGTTATGGTGGCTCCTGATTTCTCATCATTTACTGCAGCCAGGTTCTCCTCTATGAATATTGCATGTATAGTATTGTCTAACTTCATCTACACAACTATATCATCTACATCACAACTTCATCTACAGTTGAGGCCTGGAGGCCTGGAGGCCTCAACTCATACTGATTTTGTTCAGATTAGGAAAGGAGCAATAAAGTATTGACAAAATTACCTTATATGGCATGGGTGGGTAAGTCAGAGTTTGGACTGGACAAATTTAGCTCCAGACTCTCTTCCCAGCAACCCAGTTACTAGACCCTCAGTATGTTTTTGGGAGTAGGACAAGTTCATGTGCAATGCTGAGACAGTTGCATTTCTATTGCGACTGTTAACTACATGATCATTTAATGTGATTCCAAATTTGGCAGCACATCCATCATGGAGGCTGAGTCTGTGCTACAAAATCCACAGCTGTCATTGTGCACATCTGGGATTTGAGGCTTTAAAATGAAGAGGAAGAAGAAAAGTGTAGAGGGGGTCAGTGTGAGTGTACTTGTCAGTTGCTATAATGCATGTTTAGTGAGGTTAAAGATGATGTCTCTGCACTGTTGAGTTTCTCTCTCCAAGCCTCTGCCAGTCCAGCGACACCCTGTGAGGTCAGTTCTTGTGATCTGTTGTGTGACAAGGTTCCTCTTGGAAATGCTTGGCTCCAGCCACTGGAAATTCATTTGTCTCCCCTTGTGCAATTGAAATGTTGGGCGTAATCCTTAACAGAGAGGGCTTTTGGTCCATCCCAAAGGAACCTGCTTCTACTGTCTTCCTTGAATTTGTTCTCTCCCTCTCGCTTCCAGATGAATTCACTGCAGGATTTGTCCAGTTCAGAGTATTTAATACTGAGAGAGCATCGAATGCCTTGTGTCCTGGAGTAAAGGTCACTGGATGTAACACTGAGCATGTGAGTCTTTCTGTCTGCTAAAGGGGCCTGTGAGGAAGGCTCACTTTGTCAGTGTGTGTGTGTGTGTGTGTGTGTGTGTGTGTGTATAATTGTGGCTATTTTCTCACATCTTTGGATCTCAGAAACTAGAGGTATAAGATTCTCTGTCCAAATACACATGTTCTTCTGACCACTGAAATCAAGGGTTGAGGCTTCATGTGCCTCTCATATTTGCTCAGCTTCTGACATAAAACACTCAGTTCCTAGGGTTTAGGGTGAGGTTTAAGTTCAGGTACATCATGTGAAACATTTTATAGTGAAGACTGACCCACACCAAGCCCTGCCATTCTCTGCCTGGGCTTTATCTTTTGATCATGTCTCAGATGCGCAGATGCACACTCTGTGAAGGGACTGTCTGAAAACAGTGCGCTGAGCTGCCGACAGTGACCGTGAAGATCTCATTTTTATTTTGTTTTTCAGCCATAGCTATGAGTTTCCCTGTTAAAACGAGGCAGTTTGCTGTCAGGGATGATCCTGGGGTCATATGGGAGAATGAGGACTCAGCACAAGAACAAGAGAATAGATGTACTTGTGACAAACTGTCTTCTGTGGCACCTGTCAGCCATAGTTGGAAGCATGATTCATGCAGTGTGCACAGAGGACCGGCCTAATGGAGAAAAGCTTGAGGGAGCCCCTGCCATGTAGTGCAGAGCAACACACAGTCACATGTTCTTTGTCCAGCACCTAGCATGACATGAGCATAAAAGGTCATCATTATGTGAAGAATCTGAAGTAAAATAGACACATAAACAGTGGGCTCAGGAGGTAGCTGTGTTAGAGCGTTCATCTTGGATCTGTGCAGCCCTAACTCTGATATCCATCACTTCCCAAAACAGAACAGAAATGACTGGAGACTACCAAACCATGTGACTGTGCTGTGTGTGTCAGAGCAGGGACTAGAGATAAGGTAACTTCTAAGCTGAGTCTTGAGAGATGGATAGAAATCTATGAGGCAGTATTGCAGAGTAGGTGGAAAGAACAGTAAGTTCAAAGTCATTAGTGTTGTGAGAGGAAATTGTGTTATGGAAGCTGCAGGCTATTTTGTAGTTTGGGTGAATACAGTGGAAGCCAAAGAGCATCCTACAATCTTTAAGGAAGAGATGAGTGTTGCCTATTAGGAAGCAGCAGCTCAGGAATTCATGAAGAGTCTGGCCAGGGACACTGAGAATGACTGTTCAGAAAAGTGTGGGGAAAGTCAGGTCGAGACACGATGGAAATAAAGCTAAAGCAAGAGAGGTTTTCTATGGGAATAATAGATCAGTACCACCAATGGAAATTCATAGGAGAAAAACTTCTCCATCCAAATATGTTTTAGCATCACCAGCTGATCTCATTAACTTTCTCTCCTTTTTCTTTTTCAGCACTGCATTGGTGGAGGAGGATTCTTCCCAGAGGCCAGTCCTTTGGAGTGTGGAGACTTCTCTGGCTTTGATTTCAGTGGCTATGGAACTCACATTGGATATAGTACTAGCCGGGAGATAACGGAGGCGGCTGTGCTTCTGTTCTATCGCTGACTCCTTGCTGGAGGACTCAGCCTTCTTTTCCCAGTGATGGAGACTAATTTACCTAGTATCTATATCTAGAGTGCCAGTATCTGAGGAAGGGAAATAAATCATTTTCATTCAAGTCTTGGGTTTTTATGAGTTCTTTTTCATATAGAGGTGAATTAAATGTGTTTTTGAAAGAATATATATTGCAGGGGCTCAGTCTGTGTCAGGCATGTGAATGCTTTGAATGTAAGAATTTAGACCTGGGAATGTAGCTCAGAGGCACTGCACTTGCCTGGCAAGCACAAATTCAATCCTTGGTATGAAAAAAGAAAAACCCAAAAGAAAACTCACCAAAACATAAAACTTGACCAATCAACCAACCAAAAACTGCTAAAAGTTTAGCAGTATTGATAGAGGAATTTATGATCCCAGAGGACCCTTAAAAGAAGCATTTTAAAATAGCCAGATGAATAAAGGGCGAAGAAGAAATGTTTTATCCAACTCCTTTATAACTCACCTATATGGACTACGCAATTAGAACCTAAATATTTTAGGGAAGATAATATTTATAGACCAAAGAAGATAGGGATTACTTATATTTATAGTTGGCCCATCTATTGGCAAATGTGGGATTTTTGTTATGGAAGATTGGCCCCGATAGGCCTAGGGTGATGATGAGTCTTGAGTGTCTAACCCTTCCTGGCTTCCATCTTTAGAGGCTTCTCTTTTAGGAGCCAAGTGATCAGATCATCCTCATGGTGTTGTTGGTATCTATAGAATGGGGAAAACCCTGACTTATGATGAAATTATTACCATTTTAAAAAGTTTTCTTTGGAATGAAAGTAGTAATTTTTCAAAAATTTTTGGTAATACACAATGATTACATTCATCATGGGGAGTTGCTACATGTACAGAGCACACCATTATTCCCCTTTTATGTATTTCCTCAATGTACTAAAGAAGTCATATGACAATTGCTGTGTGTACACACATGTTTATGCAACATTATTCTTTTTTTTTTTTTTAGGTTTTTTTGGAGACAGGGTCTCGCTTTGTGGTTCAGGCTGGCCCTGAGCTCAGCCTC
>PVIR01027562.1:0-22788 GCA_004026965.1 Petromus typicus | reverse complement strand
GCCGGAACCACTGAGCTAACTCCCCGGCCCCAGTAAAAGGTAATTTTAAAACAATAAGTAAGGAGACAAAATGCATCCAAGATATCCTTTTGTTCCGAAGTATGGGTCGTACAGTGTGAACTTCTGCTAGTGGAGGCACCTTTGCCTAACGAAGGATCCAAACTGTACATACAGCTTATTTTCAGCACCTCTCACCTGACCTGAAGTCACCAAGGAGACAAAAATAGCTGACTGTCAAAATTACTCTCAGCCATTTTTAAAAGAACATCTGTCACTGCTCAGAAAGTACAGTGTACATACTTTTGTATCTGAATTTTGTATCTTAATATGTGTGTGCAAATTACCCGTGTATAATAATATGCACTATGTCAGAATGCTGTAGATAGTTTCATTACTGTTTAATTGTGGCCTATTTTCAGATCATTTGTATGCAAATTTCATGTCAATTTTAGCAAATTAAGCCTTGGTACAACAGGGTCCAGTAAAACACTCGTTCACTGAGACTTGATCATTCGTATTTAAGTACCTGACACTGAGCTTCTTCATGCTTGGAGATATTACAGGTGGTTCAGTATGTCATGGTGGACAGCCTTTATTATCCTTGTTCTGTGTTGAGACTCATCTCCGGAAAAAATTTAACCCTTGTCATATCTTCCTCTCACCCCAGAAAAATGTATTTGGTGAAATAAAACTTCTTTAACGCACATGGTATTCCCTCTGAGCGTAGCCCAGTGGTTGGGAGCATTTACACCCTGCAGGATGTGTACCTCAGTTCCACCGTCCACTCTGGGTGAGTTCTGGGCTTCTGTCCCAGAAGTGAGGCAGAGGGAGCAGCAGGGCCACACTGACAGCTTTGGTTGACAGCTGTGGGGGAACTCACGCCTAGTGCCTGGCACATAGTGTGCTTTCAGTAGAACTATTTACTACTAAAAAAGATTATCTGCCACTATGATCTTAATGTTTATGTCTCCCTAAGTTTAAGCCTCTCCCCTAAGGTTAGAAGTGATCAGGTCACGGGGACAGAACACTCAGGACACTACCTTTGTAAAAAACCCAAGGAGAGGGAACTTGAACCTTCTATCTTAGAAGCAGAGGAGAACATGGCCCTCACCAGACACTGTTTGTTAACACCTTGACCTTGATCTTCTCAGTCTTCAAAACAATGCAGAATAAATTTTTGTTGCTTATAGGTTGTTTATTCTGTGGCTTTTGTTACAGCATTCTGAATGGACTTAGCAGTTACTATGAATGTGCCTCAAGCCCAGAAGCTTCTTGCATCCTAGAACTTCCTCCCTTAATACAGATGGGTAGTGGTTCTGTTCCATGCAGTTACCGAGTGACTGTCACAGCACAGAGAAGAGTGTCCTTGTCCTCACCTGCTTTGTGCTTCTGTAACAGAATCCCAAAAACTGGATTCTTCATAAGTGTTGACCTGGTTTATGGTTGTGGTGAATGGAAGGACCGGATGGCATGGTGCCAGGGTTCTGATGAGGGTTCTCGGCCACTTGACAGTATGACAGAGAAGCGTAAAGGAAAATGGCTGCCACACATGGGGATGCCCTCATTCCATAACAACCTATTTTCGTGAGAACTAATTCAGTCCCATGAGGCCTACAGCACAAAGGTAGCATTACTGCATTCTGAAGAGTGGAGCCCTGTAACCGCATCCCCTTCCACTTTGCCTGTCTCTTGTCAGCACCAATCTTCTGGCAGGTAAGCCCTTTGCTGGGCAGCCCAGTCCACCATGGTGACCCTCATCAGGGGAACACACACATCCCACTCCTGCGGGGAGCCAGGAAGAGCCTCTTTTGGGAGGTGGGCTTCCAGCTGAGCCTCGAAGTGGACAGGTTTTCCCGAGTGGGAATAAAGAAGAGGAAAGGTCAGGAGGAGATGGGGGCTGGATGAGACATTTGCAGAGGAGAGAGTAGATCTAGGGTCCATAGTTGCAAACGGGACAATGGAGGAATTTGAAAGGCAGAACCAGCACAATGACTGTCAGTCAGTATTTGGAAAAAATACTATTTTGAAATATAAATAAAGAAAATAAAGCCAGATAAAATCTTCCTGCCTTGCCAGCCTATCTTGCCAATAAGTGTTCTCCAGGATCAGAGGAGCCTGAGGCAGATTTGTTCTTGTTATGACAGTGGTGTTTATTTATGGCCACACCCACGCCGTGCTGATAAGTGGAAGATGGAAGCAACCCCCTGTCCTTCCTTGCAGGAGCTGCTGACTTCCTCATAATTCCTCGGGCATCTTGTGTGAAAATCACAGAAGTGGTACTTCAGAATATCCAGAGGCAACTGGGTTGCTCTGCTAACCTTTGCAAACCACACTGAAACCTGTCTTCTTGCAAGTGCATCCAGAGGATACATTCTCTGGCCCACGCAAGGCCAAGAGATAAACACAGTTGTGATTGTCTTGTCCTTGGAGGAGGCTGAGTGAACCGCACCCCCCCAGTAGGCAGAGAGTACCCTTCTTCAGTGATGCCAGGCAGGGCTGCATTCTCCTCTCCAGGGAGCCCAGGAGCCCTCCAGGGTTGCCACCTTGTCTTTTCCTGACAAGTATTTTGCTCTAAATGTAATCTTAGTGTTTTCTTCACATGACTTATTTTTTCCTCTTTGAACAGGAATTTTTGCTTACATGAACTACAGAGTCCCCCGCACAAGGAAGGAGATTTTTGAGACCCTTATCAAGGGCCTGCAGCGTCTTGAGTACAGAGGCTATGACTCGGCAGGTAGGTGCTGCCAGTGACCTTGTCACAGAAAAAACTTTTTGCAGACTGGGTATTTTTTCTGATAGTTACTGTTTCTTTTTCAATATAAAAATAACAGTTATTCATTAAAGACATTGAAGATTATAAAAAAAGTATAGAAAAGAAGAAATAAAAGTTACAAAAAGCTGTCAAAAATACCCCTCATTGTGCTTTTGTTACAGTTTTTGTTCTCCATTATTGCCAATCAACGGATAATTATAGTTTTCAGGAAATCTATTTTGAAAGACCTACGACTGTGATAACACTTCACAGTCATCAAGGAAATGTGTACTTAGATCCTTGGGCTTGGCTGCCACACCCACTACGAACAGCTACAACAGTGCTGGTGAACCTGTAGCACATGTGTCACAGTAGGCACGTAGAGCCCTCTGTTGGCATGCCAGCCAAGACACCCCGGCTTTGGCCCAGTGACCAGGCATCAGGTAGCAGTGCACACGAGCGTTGGAGGTTGGGCTGTACCTTGAGCAGAAGAGAGACCGAATGCACATTCTACTGTAAAAATAACCCCTGTGGCTACAATTGTATGACATTCTAGGAAAAATAGTCTATCGTGATGGAAATGTGGAGAGTGGTTCCTCTCTAGGGTAGATAAACTAAGTGGAAAGAAAGATGATGGAATTGTTCTTCATCTGTTAGGGGTGCGGGCCAGGGTAGTGGATATACTTATCAGACTCACTGATGAATGTTTCTATTTCAGTAAAAAACCAAAAATGTAAATAAATAAATGTTTAAACTACAGGTGTGGCTATCGATGGTAATAATCATGAAGTCAAAGAAAGACACATCCAGCTGGTCAAGAAAAAGGGCAAAGTGAAGGCTTTGGATGAAGAACTTTACAGTAAGTGCAGAATGCTTTTCATTGGTGTAACCGGGGCAAAATGGAACACATTTTATTCCAGCGGAATTCACCACTAAAATATGAGTTTATCTAATCTTGGATAAACAGTAGAAGAGTTAAACTGATGTTGTTAAACTATTTCATTGAGTGTGGGATGTTTTATTTTAAGCAATGGAGCATGGAGAACTTTTTAAAAATTATAATTATTATTTATTTTAATTTTTCTGACAAATGATACTGCTTTTCTACTTATAATAGTGATCTATCTTTTTCCTTCATTCTTTTGTTTTCTCTCTCTCTCTCTCTTTTTTTTTTTTTGATGCTGATGATCAGACCAAGGTCCTTGTGCATGCTAGGCAAGGAAGGACTCTTCCAACTGAGTTGTGTGCCCAGATGCATTTTCTTTTTACAGGAAGTTTGTGTTATCTAGAAATAAGTTGAATTACTGATAAGAACTAAGTAAAGTTCAGGTAGGATGCATAGGATTGATGGAGAAGACATACTGACGGCGTAACTGACAGGCCTTGATATAATGAACTCCTTTTAAGTTTGTCATCAGTGTTCATTTAGAAAAGGCAAACTGATTTTTCTTTCATTTAGAACAAGACAATATGGATTTAAAAGTGGAGTTTGAGACGCACTTTGGCATTGCCCACACGCGCTGGGCCACCCATGGTGTTCCCAGCGCTGTCAACAGCCACCCACAGCGATCAGACAAGGGCAACGGTAGGTTATGTGGCCTGCGTGCTGTCCCTGCTGCGTCAGCCTCCCGCTAAACTGCGTGTCGGAATTCTCTGAGCCAGCATCAGCTCCACACCTGCCTCTCCTTCCCCCGTGTCCTCTGAAATAATCCAGGCATAGCCGCTCCTAAAGCCTGAGTCAGATGTAAACTCAGCCTGGCCCCAGGTGCTGCTGACCTCCTTGTGCCCACAGAAGCAGGAGGAGACTTTTCCGAGAGGGCTGTCCACAGGTCCACATCACTAGCTGGATGATTCTCCTTGCTGTGGTTCCCTTAAACAGCCTGGGCCCTTCTCTTTAGGAAGAGATGAGTAGGCCTAGAGCCCCCAGGAGCAGCTGTTTTGGGTCCTCTGGCCAGGGCATCAAGGCCACCTGTAAGTTGGACTTAGTGAGGTATAAGATGGAGAAGACTTCATCCTTAACTCCTCCAAGGCCAAGCAAGAGAGTGAGATGTTAGCTGGGCCTCCTGTCAGTCCCCATTTGGGATTAAGCTTGGCCAGGTCAAAAGCCCTGGTAACCCATACGTGGGTATGATGGGGACTGGTGTCCACCAGAGAAAACGATTTCAGGAGCCATCCAGGGTCCCTGTCTTGGGACAGCTCCTGGCATAGCTCAAGCCCTTGCTTCATTTCATTCAAGTAAGAATCAAAACATCAGGACAGTTGATTGTGAGGTCTTCTTGGCAGGCACTTAGCTCCTTGCAATTCATCCTCATGAAGGAATGCTGAGAAGAGAGCAAAACCTCTTTGCTTGGTGTCCTCCCCCCCACTGTGGGCCAGGGTGTTCACGGCAGTACGGTGCAGCAGCAGACGGGGTTGGGATGGTGCAGCTTCTTCCCAGAGCACTTCAAAATGGTTCACCAGCCTGATTTGGAAAGAAAGACATCCTCCCGAGAGCGAAAGGCTAGCAGAGCAGCTGGAGACAGCAATGGGACCTGGAATTACTCTTGTGTCTATATGGTACAAGTCTGGCTGGAGCGTTTTGCTGCAGGCCCTTCCCTGGTCTTGACCCTGAACCATACGGCATCCCACAACTGAGCAAAGCACTTGTGTCCACGATAAGGACAGCAGAGCGTGCAAGGCTGAGGACTTGGCCAAACCCCAAGTCATGCAGAAGCTGCTCAGCTGAAGAAACACTGCCAAGAGCCTTGTGAGGTTGCAGCTGCAGCTCCAGCCTCCTGCATCACCCTAGAACTTCCAGAGAGAGGTCCCCACTTGAGTGCAGACAGTGACTCTTCTTGTAGCCTCCAAACGGAGAGGCTCCAAGAGGTCCCTCTGTGAGCAACTGTGGGGCTCTTGCTCTACTCAGGGTGAATAACTGAAAACAAAACAATCAAGGCCAGAGCAAAGATTCATAACAGAGAGCACAGACCACACAGAGGCATGTTGTCAGGGCTGAGCGTCTGGTTCTGTGGGATGAAGCTGTTGGTTCAGTTTCACAATGGAAAAATAAAGTTTTTCCAAAGAAAATATGAACTGTAGGGAATAAATAAGTCTAATACATCGACTAAGGTAAAAAAAAAAAAAAGTAACAGTTAAGAGAAAAATGTAAAAAAAGTAATCGCGCAATAGATATGATAGAAAAAAAAAAAGAACTCTGGAGAAGGGGATGGACACAGTCAGTAAAAGAAATCCAAAATATGGATAACTGGCACCTCTCCCCACCAAAAAACAAAAATGCAATTGCAAAAAAATAAGTAAAGCTCTAGTAGAATAGTGGCCAGACCAGCACACATGCTGAAAATGGGCTTCGCTGTTTTTTAAATTTAAACTTATTTTTTCACTAATACATGAAAACTCAAAAATTTACATGTTTACAGGGCACATAAGAAATTTAGTTCAGCACATGTATACACTGGGTAGTGTTTCAAGGACAGGCTTGTTTTATACAAACCCTCTCATTTTTTGTGTGACTAAACAAAAACAAACTATTTTCTTTTAGAAAGTGGAAGTTATGGGCCGGGGATTTAGCTCAGTGGTTCCGGCGCCTGTCGTGCAAGCGCAAGGACCCGGGTTCGATTCCCGGTAACCACAAACCATACTGGGTGTAGAGACTCACGCTTAGCAGCAACCACTACTGCATACCACAGTGCCGGGCGTGGTGGCTCACGCCTGTAATCCCAGCACTTGGGAGGCAGAGGCAGGAGGATTGCTGTGAAGTGAGTTTGAGGCTGAGCTCAGGGCCAGCCTGAACCACAAAGTAAGACCCTGTCTCAAAAAACCTAAAAAAAAAGAAAGTGGAAGTTATGATGACTAACATAAAAGGTTTTAAAATGTGTAATAGAGAACAAATCTATCTTTAGTGGAAGAAAAATTTGAATTGGAGCACAGCACAAAGGACGACTGAAGAACAGCATGTTTGCAAGGGCACTTGATATCCACACCCACCTCAGATAATTATCAGATCCCGAGAAAATAACAAATCTACTATCTAGGATGAAAGGGAAAGGAGTTTACTGTCCTCCAGAACCCTAAGGCTGGCCTCCACCTTTTCCTCTGGCTCCTCGCTCATCAGCCACTTACCAAGGCACAGTGCTGGTGACCCCTCACCTCCCAGGTCTTCAGAAGTCCCCCCATTGCAGGGAGCCGCTCATAGCAAAGGGTATGCAGTGGGTGGCTGGGGGTGGGGGAGGTGGGAGAAACTGTGTGGGTTCAGCCCAGTTGAAAGCAACACAGGAAAATAGGACAGCATAGGGATGTCACAACTTCAGGGATTTCCCCTGAGAATTTTAAAGTGAAAACTCAAAAAATGCAAAACTCAAAAAAAAATTTTAATATAGTGTGAATCAAATAAAGGACATCTGCAAGCTATTAGTTTGTGATCCCTTTGAGTCAAAACCTTTGTGGAAATGACTAGAGCCATTTCCAGACTATGATGAGTTATCTCTCACTAGACATATTTGAGAATACTGTAGAACACAGCTAAGAACTTTTCGCAGGGTCAGGCTGATGGATGCTTGTTACTGAAAGAGTATGTTTTTTCTTATCACAGACATTGGTCCTGATCACTCAATGAAACTTGCTAAATAGTCTTTGTAGTAGTCAAGTTTATGGAGTCCTTGTAAGCCATCAAATCAGTTTCTTTCACATCTGACTTGAACTTCATTTCTTAACCAACATTTTTGTCTTACTAAACCTTTCTTTCAGAATTTGTCGTCATCCATAATGGGATCATCACAAATTACAAAGATCTGAGGAAATTTCTGGTAAGATGCTTCCCAAGGGGACATCTAAACCAAGTGGTCTTGGATTTCCCCCAGAAACTTTCCAACCAGCTCCTTTTCTTTCGCTCCAAACCAAATGTAGGAAGAGTGAGGCTTACTCTTAGCCGTGTCATACACAGCGTCAACCTCAGCTTCCACTGAACCTCCAAGGGAGAAGCCAGGGCATTAGCATTTACCTCAAGAGTAACCCCAGAGTCAGACTCAATCTAGCATGAACTGAGTTTTAGGAAACTGACTACAGGACGAATGAGCCAGCTGGAATGGGGGATGGGGAGTCAGGCCGTGAGTGTCCCCTGTATCAAAGGTGGTGTGGTGTTGGTTGGGGTGTGGTGGATGTGATCCAACATATTTTTATCATTTGACTGCTGTTATTCTGCAATATTCAGAGTGCTGGCAAGGACAAGTTTCTGAAGAGGAATGAGCTCTGGGAATATTGAGATGACTCAGAGGCATTTGGCTATGTGACTCTGGCAAATATTCTTTGTCCCTTCCCAGTTTTGCTTGTTCTCACCATAAGTCATAAGGGACAAGAAGGGTTGGCCAGCCCAGCATTGTGCAATCATCATTATCCGTCACCCTATGTCCAACTTCATATTCCAGGAAAGCAAAGGCTATGAGTTTGAGTCAGAAACAGACACAGAGACCATTGCCAAGCTGATTAAGTATGTGTTTGACAATCGGGAAACTGAGGACATCACATTTTCAGCACTGGTCGAGAGAGTCATCCAGCAGTTGGTGAGTTATAGGTCTCGTTTCTCTAAATCCTTCCTCTATTCCTTCATTTTTCATAAGCATTTATCAGGCAAACTTGTACAAAGTGCTAGGGATAAAAGTACTGAGGATGAAAGATGGCCTACCTAAAGCACCTGCATGTGATAGGCTGCGTCCTGTGGAATAGAGAACTCTGTCGTGTGGGTAGTAACATCCACTAGAAAGTGCTGTGCAGGAGGACAGGGAAGCGGTTTGATTACAGAAGACTGCAAAGATGTGGTTCAGGTTTAGGAGAGGGCTTCATCTCCAAAGGAGGATTGTGCTTCTGTGACAGTGTGTGGCAGATGGAAGAGTGCATCTCATACTGAAGGGAGTGATGTGGGGGAAGAACAAGAGAAACTGAATGTCCCACAGGCCAGAACAGGGAGCACGGTCCCCTCACTGGACTGAGAAGGCTGTCCAAGGGGAGGCCCCTCCCAGGAGGAGAAAGTACTTTTAGTTGTACTCATCCTCTCAGATGGTACCAGACATGGGCATCCCTGACAGGGGTCTGCCCGGTCTGGGCAGATACATGAGGTTTATACTGTTTATCATGAAACTTACAAGTTCTGGTCTTTGGCACCACAGTGTGGTACTGTTTTGCTTTCTTTCCTGCCTTCACTCTGTACAAGCTCCTCCTACATTCAGTTCCCCAAGTGACCCCAGGACTGCCAGCTTGGAAGCTGAGCTGAGAGACAGCCTGGGCAGCAGGCTGCAATGGCTGCTCTATGCAAGACGAGAAGTCCTTTATCCTTTTCTCCTGTGCTTCCAGGAAGGCGCGTTTGCACTGGTTTTCAAGAGCATCCACTACCCAGGAGAGGCTGTAGCCACAAGGTGAGGAAAATTCATTGTTGATTCACTGATAAATTAGGGCATGATCTTTCCAGGCGGCATGGAAGGGTGGCACCTCAAGCTCACTGGAAGGTGCTTTGCTGGATCCAAAGCGTCACTGTAGCTGAGCACAGAGACTGCATCCCGTTATCTCTGTCACCGATGAGACTATAGTGCCTGTCTTTAAAAAAAAAAAAGCCAGAGAGTCAGATTTTTGTGTGACATCTCCAGATTTTTAGAAACAAACAAATTCAAATTAAAAATGAAACTCTACAACAAGGTCAGACCCTAGTTTGGTGGGGCTTGAAGCTTGTCCAGTATCAGAGATGTCCCTTTGTGTAAAGGAGGCAAAATCATGAACACTGGACTGAGAACCAAAGTGCACATAGATTCAGGTTCAGTACTGGAAAGTCCTTGAAGGCTCACAACTTGTCCTTGAAGGTCCCATCATCTTCATGTCAGGGGCATCCCAAGAATCAGCTCAGAAAGCTGGAGTCAGCGGTACGTCCCTCGGGTCTAGCCCTCTGTAGGGCCCAGCACTGATTCACAGCTGCAACCCAAGTGCCATCCTGAAATTTTATGTTTAATATTCCATCCAGTAATCATTGAGCACTTAACTATATGCTAGCTCCTGGGGACCTGGTGGATTCTGACCTGGTCTCTGCTCTTAGGTCCAAGAAAGAAAAGGGCAGAAGTTCTGATGATCTGTGATGGGGGTGAGGGCTGAGAGGGTCTGTGCACCAGGAGCCTGTGGGGAAGCAGATGTCATCTTGGAAGGCAAACAGGAGCATCTTCCCAGACAGAGCAGTCTTACCAGATGGGGAGGTTAGGGGCCCAGAAAGAGTGTGACACTTCAGCACTTTGGTGTGGTTGGCATGGTGCAGGGTGGAGGACCTCCAGGAGTCTTCCAGTCTCAGTATCTACTTACAGATGTCTGCCAGGGCCCAGGCATGGAGGACAGCAGGACACAGCTGGAGTGGATATGGCCTCTGCGGTTTGCAGGCTAGTAGGATGTGGACACGTGGGGAGAGGCCCAACTCTAAAGGGCTATGGTGGGCTACAGGATTCATTCTGAAGCTTAGAGGAGCCATAGAGAGTGTTCCTTTGGAACTGGAAGACCAGGACAGAAAGGTTGAGTTTGTCCTTCGAAGACTTGTTGATTAACTGTGCAGGAAATAATACGATTTTATCATGATTTTATTTTTTCTGGGACTGGAACTAATTTAAAATTTCTAACTTTCTCACATAATTATAAAATACCCATTGGCTGTTATTAAATTTAGAAGGTCCTTTAAAATATGATAATATCTGCTATTACTATTTAAAAATGACTGCAGAAGGCAGCATGAAGAAGCAATAAAGCTTTATTTTTTCTAGATTATCTATTGGCTCTATAGCCTTCAGGACAATACTTTGGATATCTTGGGAAAATTCTTCATCTCAAGTCTTGAGAATACATACAGTTCAACTGATAGGAAGAAATGAGAAGAAGGTGGGAAGGAGGGAGGGAGGAAGGAAGGAAGAATAGGAAAGAAGAGGAGAGAGAAGAGAGGGAAGAAGGGAAGAAGAAAGGAAAGAAGAAAGGATGGGCCATTTGCCTTAAAAAATAAAATGGCATAATATATGCCTAAAAGTTATACACATCCTCCATATACTTTTTTTTTTTTTTAGGTTTTTTGATACAGGATCTTGTGTTGCGGTTCAGGCTGGCCCTGAGCTCAGCCTCAAACTCACATCACAGCAATCCTCCTGCCTCTGCCTCCCGAGTGCTGGGATGACAGGCGTGAGCCACCACGCCCGGCACTGTGGTATGTGGTACTGGTTGCTGCTGGGCATGAGTCTCTACACCCAGTATGGTATGTGGTTACCAGGGATTGAACCCAGGTCCCTGTGCTTGCAAGACAGGCGTTGGAACCAGTGAGCTAACTCCTTGGCCCTAATCCTCCATATACTTTAACTCACCTCTAATTACATACCCTGGGCCGGGGTGTAGCTCAGTGGCACTGTGCCTGCCTTGCAAGTGCCAAGATTGTGTGTTCAGGGGCCGGGGAGTTAGCTCAGTGGTTCCAGCGCCTGTCTCGCAAGTGCAAGCGCCTGGGTTCAATTCCCCGGTAACCACATACAATGCTGGGTGTGGAGATTCATGCCCAGCAGCAACCAGTACCACATACCACAGTGCCGGGCGTGGTGGCTCATGCCTGTAATCCCAGCACTCGGGAGGCAGAGGCAGGAGGATTGCTGTGATGTGAGTTTGATGCTGAGCTCAGGGCCAGCCTGAACCACAAAGTGAGACCCTGTCTCAAAACACCTAAAAAAAAAATGTGTTCAATCCCTAGTACAACAACAGCAACAACAACAAAATAAAATAAAATAAAATAAATTAAAAAAGAAAGAAAGAAAGAGACTGCTTATCTTAATGAGATGTGTTATATGAGTAGTTGTTAGACTTTATTGCTTAGGGAATAATGACCAAAAAAAAGTCTGTGTGTATTCAATACCAAGGCACTTTTTTCTAAATACTTTCAATCTGTATCTGCTTGAGTCTGTAAATGCCAACTGAACACACAACTAGCTTGGTGCCCACAAAGCTAGAGGACAACTGAACTAGGTGAGAGGGAGACAAATGGGAGTCTTTGGCCAGTCCAGGAAAGAGCAGATGAAGTCTGAGCAGAGACTCAACATGCTCCTCATGCCATCGGAGCCCGTTCTGATGTATACATTCAGCTGCTTGACCTAATGGGTGTGTTAGTCACTTTTAGGAACTTGGTTAGCTGAAGGAGGCTCAAGTCCCCAGGTTAACAGGTCATGGAGCAGGTGGGTGACACCATGGTCAGGACTGATCACATGCTGGCCTGTGGTCACTGCTCTGAGCCCGGGGTTATCTTCCTGCGATCAGGGTGTACACACCATGGGTCCTAAACACAATCCTGTGGTCCAGGGCTAGGGCTGGATTCAGGGATTCCAACTTGGGTGCTAGGAGGACTGAGCCCAGGGTGTCCACAGCATGGCTGATGATGCTTTCTTCTCCTTCCAGGAGAGGCAGCCCACTGCTTATCGGAGTGCGGAGCAAATATAAACTCTCTACAGAGCAGATCCCCGTTTTATACAGGACGTGTAAGTGTCCCCAGAAAGACGTGGACAGCGAAGGTCAGTGTCTCAGAACTCAGCAGCTGCCCTTGGCCATCAGCTTCCCCCTGTCTGAGGCTGGAAGGCCTGTATCTAAATGGCACTCAGTTGGCATGGGCCCTAGATTGAAAAGATGTTTATGCAGACTCAGCTCCATCTTTTTAAAAGCTTTCTATTGTGGATATTTTCGAACATACACAGAAGTAGAACAGCATGCAGCTCAGCATAGTGGCGAGGGTAACCGGCTCTGAGTGTTTCTTTGGTTTGTTTTTGCTTGCCATATAAATGCTCTTGCAATGGTGCTGTGCTATTTGGGGAGCTTTTCCATGATTTAGCTGACACAACCAAAGCTAAAAATTCCAAATTTCTCCCACACATATTCAAAGGGGGAAATAGGTTCTTTGCCATGTGTTATGCAAATGAAGTAGGCTCCTGGGATTTGCAATTGATTCCTTTATTTACTAGGCAATATTGAAAATGTAAAGAATATCTGTAAAACAAGGATGAAGAGGTTGGACAGCTCCACCTGCCTCCATGCTGTGGGTGACAAAGCCGTGGAATTCTTCTTTGCCTCTGATGCAAGGTAACAAAATCTTTTCACCTTCCTCTGCTAGGATTATATATCCAACAGTAAATACCTAGTACTCTCTCCCATTGCCCCACTTCAGTGGCAGGCCTAGTACAGGACAGGTGAGTGCTGTGTGTCCCTGGCCAACCATCTGTTACTCTTCTCCTCCTCTGAGGTGTTTTCTTGCACCCCAGCACAGCCAAGGCCCTCGGCAGCCCTCGTCCTGAACCTTTCTGTGGCTGGTCACTGTATTTCTGTCATGGGCTGCTCCAGGGGCCCAGCCCAGATCCACTGGTCCATTGTTTGGGACCTGCATGGGGTAAATGAATGAGTTGTCACCATTTTGAGATTGGGAGTTGCCACATAAAAACCTAGATTTCTAGCTTCTTTGAAAAAATAACTGATCTGAGCTCCAGGGCTGTGCTTTGCTTCCCCAGCTGTCTTAAAGGGCTCCATAGGCATCTGTTTAGATGGGGCACTGGCCTCAATCCTTCCTTCACTGCACCCCAACTTTGCCTGGTGTCAGCCCTCATAAAACAGAAGCCAGACAATGAGGGGCTTTAGAAGAGTTGGCTCTAAAGCTCATGCTCTCAATTCACAGAAGAATCATTTTTGAAATCAAACACTTACCTCACATCTATTAGTGCATAAGTTATATCCTCACACATGTTGGTGAGGAAGATGAGGGGCTGGAAGGAGAGAGGGAAGGACAGCGCAGGGAAAGGAGACAGGAAGAGAGAGAACTAAAATACTTACTTGCTATCAACAGCCACTATGTACATCAGCATAAAACTTGTATCCAAGTTTTCCTTTCCACACTGTATGGCTTTCCTGCCCAGCTAAGCTCCAGGATGGCCTTGCTGTGAACAGAGAGGACTCCACACCAGCTTCTCTGGGAAGCAGGGAGAAACCAGAGCTGTTTCAAGAGGCCCCAAGCTCTGAAATCCTCAGCACTGAGAGTTAAAGGCAGTGCTTCCCAAACTGTTTCTCCTCAAGCATCATCTCAATGAGGAGCTAATATTATTGTAATGATTACAAGACACACAGTTCTTCTACATGCAATTATTTTTGTATCCACAAGTGGCATCTTGAAATTGTACTTTAATGAAATTTTTATTTCTTAGAAGCATACAAAATAAATGTTATCTTATACTCAGTGGTACCTAAGTTGCAATCAAAGAAATATGACACCAAAAAGAAATAGATATTTCCAAAATTAGAAATGGCATGAGTGCCTGCAAGAAGATGAGATGATGGTTTGTAGTAACACGATGCTGCACTTTCATTGCAACTGACTCTGGCATCTGGACAGGGAAGAGGTGTCAGAAGAGCAGTCACCACTGAGTTCTCAGTTGTCCCCGTAGGAAGGGACCTTGCCCACCTTCTTTCTTCCAGCATCTCCTCACTTGACCAGACACAGCAGCTCTCTGCAAATGCTTATCAAACAGAAAACAAGATTACAAAAATTAATAATGAGAAATAACAGATTTAAGTATGTGAAAAGATTCAGCATTCACATTTCTAGCTTCCCTGGAAAAACTAGCAGATCTGAGCTTAGCCACACTTAATATTGAAGTTATGAGAATTAAAAATGTAAAATTTAACAAATAATTTTTTAAAAAAAATCTTGATTCCCTGTCTGTAAATTCAGTGCTATAATTAAAACCCTCAACACTCTTGTTTGCTTATGTTTTTAAAACTTAAGAAAGTGATTCAGTAATGTGTAGTGTATGAATAAGAAGGCTTACTGTCTGTCAGTCATTTTCTTTCACTGTGACAAAATACTTGAGAGGCAGTTTGTAAGAAAGACTAATTTAGCTCATGTTCTGGAGGCTGGGAAGTTTCAGAGCGTGGTATTGACATGTCCTCCTCATCAAAAGTTCTCAGTTATGATTTTATGGATTAATGGGAACAAGAGCTTTAGACCCAGTGAAGGGGCAGGATCTTCTAGCTACACCCAGCAAAGCAGGGGCTCTACTGGGGAAGACTGAGAGAACAATCTTTATAGCAAAACTACTCGCATGGTAACTCACTAATCCACTTGTCCCTCATGACCCAGTTGCCTCTTAAAGATGCCACCTCCACATGCTCTTCACACATATCTTCAGAGAGACATTTTGTGCTTACGGGGCTGAGGCACAACTGCAGCACAGCACAGCACTTTTGAAAATACTAGCAAGGATGACCCTAGATGTGCCAGCACCATGTGGCACCTGGGAAGGGTTTAGCTGTATAGCTTGAGGCTGTGCAAGGGCTTCTTTAATTACCACAGCAGACTTCAGGTCAGGGCACACCGGTCACCACCTGTCCCACAGAGCAAAAACCTGAGACAGGTCTCAGAGGGCTCTCGCGTCCCAGAGGTGCTCATCCCCAGAGTAGTGGTCCTCATGACCTGACCATGTTACCATCGGTTCTTTAAATTAAAATAGTAGTTTTATTTCAAACCACACACATAAATATAGGTGCACATGGCTCAAGAATTGTTAGAGGGCGGTGCTACAATGTGAGCAGCATTCACTTTGCGCCAGAGTTTGCAGTTTTTACAGAGGAAGGTGGATGTAGTCCACAGTGGAATGAACCCTCCGTCTTAGTTCCTCAGCACTGCCTTTCTGACTTTGTATGACCTGTGCTATTGTTTACTTATATTTCTTTATTCACCCATTTTTCTATCTTAAACTTATTTTTAAAACTTCTTATCACAAGCAGAACTTGTTATGGCTTGTCTAGACGGCCTCCCAAAGCCTCATGCAATCGTAGCTTGGCTTTTCACAGGTGGCTGGATGTGGAGTGACTGACACTGGGAGTAATTCGTGGTGCAGTGCTAAGATCAAAGATGCTGGGTTTAAAGGCACGAGTGCCACAGCCTGAATACAAGGCACACAAAGATGCTTGCCTCTGCCTCTCATCACTTGCTTTCTCTGTCTTCTACTTGCCATGAACTGCTTCTCCTCTGCATCTACCCTGCTTGGAGCCAGTCAGTTATGGACCAAAACCCCTACAAACAAAACTAAATAAGCTTTTCCTCCTTTATCTTTGGGTGTTGGGTGTTTTGCCTCAGCAACAAGAAAAGGCAACTGAGACAGAAGGGACAAATCTTTATTACTTTTCATAGGTGAAAGGTTATAAAAATAAACACAGTGACCTCATCAATCAGTGAAGGGGATATCTTGTTGATGGTGTTTAGGTCCCCCTCCCTTTTTTAAATTTTTTGAAATAGGGACTCGCTTTATAGTGCAGGTTGACCTTGAACTCATTGTGCAGCCCAGGCCAGCCCTGAACTTACAGCAATCCTCCTACTTCTGCTTCCCGAGTGCTGGGATCACAGGCAAGAGCCATCACACCCGACATTGTGGTATATAGTGACCAGGGATGGAACCTTGCAGATGCTGGAACCACTGAGCTAAATCCCCAGCCCCAGGTCCCTATTTTGTTTTGCTTTTCCCACATGTCTCATCTTAAGAAACTGAATCATTTGGGCTTCCTGCTGTCTGGATTTTTTGAGTACACGCCCAGTTTTATTTAAGAAGGTCTTTTGTCCATTGTATTTCTTGTAAATGAGTTTATCTGTATCTACATGTTTGATTTTATTCAAGTTTTAATTTATGTTTGAGGTTTATTGGGCAAGATTACATAGTTGGTGGTGTGTCTTCCCACCAGGAGGCACCTACTGACTCAATGTTTCTCATTTTGTACTAGATCATCAGGGATCAGATATAGCTAGCCTTATCCATCCATTATAAAACTCTCAGTGTTTTATCTTTTGGTTTCAACAGCCATGGATGATTCTCAGATATAACTATTAACAATTATGAGTTCCTAAAATAATAATTCTAATTCTATCATTCCTTTTGTACAGGCTGTACTGTTTCTATAAAGAGAACCTCTTTTAATAACTATAGAGTTATTCTAAAGGCCAGATTGTTTTAAAAGGCAAGATAAATGCTTCCTTTTCACTACTAAAACACCACTGATTCTGACCCCACTCTTGGAAAACAGTAAGACTCTGTGACTGTTCAGAGCAGAGTCATCATGATGCCTGTGTTCACTGCAGTGCCATCATAGAACACACCAACAGGGTGGTCTTCCTGGAAGATGATGACATCGCCGCAGTGGCTGATGGGAAACTCTCCATTCACCGAGTCAAACGCTCAGCTAGTGATGACCCGTCTCGAGCGATCCAGACTTTGCAAATGGAACTGCAGCAAATCATGAAAGGCAGGTGTCCCCTGAGAGTCTGTGCAGCAGTCTTGGGAAGCAGATGTTCTGTGGGGGGACACATGACACTCTGTCCCCTTCTGCTCATCATGACCACCAGGGCAGGACTGCAGATGGCTTGTGACTTGCGTAACTGGGGTGCTGTAGAGAGCCTGACCTGTTCTTCCAAAGAGGAGTCTTCTTTTTTTTTTTTTTTTTAAGTTTTTTGAGACAGAGTCTCACTTTGTAGGTTAGGCTGGTCCTGAACTCAGTCTTAAACTCAACAATCCTCCTATCTCTGCCTCCCGGAGTATGAGCCACCATGCCCAGCACTGTGGTATGTGGTACTGATTGCTGGTGGGCATGAATCACCACATCAGGCATTGCTGTATGTAGTTATCAGGGATCAAACCTGAGACCATGCACTTGCAAAGCAGGCGCCAGAGCCACTGAGCTAGACCCTTGGTCTGAGAGGAATCTTCTTGATATTACCCCAGTCCATCACCTGACCCCCGGGATGGTTTCCTATACCCTGGCCATCATTTCTTCTCTGAGAGGAAGGTCTGAAATAATGGAGAGTGAAGACCACGGACCACTTCTCTATGAGCAGAGCCTGTCTCCCTGTATCCAACCTTGTCCCCCCCAATCCTGGTCTCCATGGGGTAGCTCAAGTAAAGTTTCAAGAACATGAATCAAACCCTGTTATCATCTTGCTGCTTAAAACCATCGAGTGGCTTCCCACTATGCTTAGAGCAGAACCCAAACTCCCAGCTGTAGCTGCCAGCCCTTCCCACTCCGCTCAGGCCAAAGCCCAGCCCTGCCCACTTAACACTTTTCCCACCATTCCTTGCTTTCCTGACCTGCCTTGTCTCCCTGTCCTAGCTGGAGGTCCTTGCAGTTTCTATTCCATCACAGAACAGAATAACCTTCAGATCATCTTGAATTTCTCTGAAACATAATCCTCAGAGTACCCTTTCTGATCTTTCAGATATCATCGCCCCTCCTTACCCACTTCCTCACAAAAATCTTTTCCTCATGTCTTGTGCTGTGCACAGCTCTGCCTTAGGCAGCAGATGGGAGAGAAGGTGCACCCCAGGTCTTTGGAAGCCTCTAGGTCACTTGTGCTGTGCCTGAGACAGGGGCTTGAACCTCTGAAGCCAGACTGTCTCCTTAATGATCATTCAGTCTTGTTCATATCACAAGAAATACCTAAGTGGCTTGAAGAAGTTTGTTTCTTTTCTAAAAGCTGGGAGGGTGTTTACAAAGAAATTGCCAGGGCTGGGAGTATGTCTCAATGGTAAATACTTGCCCAGGATGCCAAAGGCTGTGCGGTCAACCCCCAACAGAAAGGGGGCTTCTGGCCTTGCTGAAGGAGCCGTGAACCAAGAGAACTGGCCCCTGTGGTTCCTGGCCCGCTTCCTGTCAGTCCCTTTCTTCCTTGACCTGCAGGGCCTCGGTGTACATGGTAGATGGCCCTTGTATCCAGCCTGCTTGCTTCTGAGCCATCTCAAAGAGCATCGAGCGGAGCATTACCTGGGGATGCCCTTGACGTTAGTGATGGCTTTACAAGTGTCCCTATCTATTGCTTAATGATTTTTCTTCCTGGGTAAAAGTTAAGCAGTAGAAATGAAATGAAATTCAAGCTAATCTACCTTGCTGATATTTGTTTGACCAGGTAACTTCAGTGCATTTATGCAGAAGGAGATCTTCGAACAGCCAGAATCTGTTTTCAATACCATGAGAGGACGAGTGAACTTCGAGACCAACACAGGTAATCCTGAAGCGCCTCTGCTCTGCCTTGTGCAGGCACTGAGTAGACTCAGCCTTGACGCTGCCTGTGTTCCTGCAGTGCTCCTGGGCGGCCTGAAGGACCATCTGAAGGAGATTCGACGATGCCGAAGGCTCATCGTGATTGGCTGTGGAACCAGCTATCATGCTGCTGTGGCTGTAAGTGCAGCACTTTGGGCCCAGACAGTGCTGGGATTGAAGGCTTGGAAGGAGATGCTCACCTGAGTGTTACCACACTCTGAATGCGGCACAGTGCTAGCATCATGGCATGAGCTAGCCTGCAAGTGGCACCAGCCCTTCCCTCTGCAAGCCCCTCACACCTGGACACAAGACACTGCTGAGTCTGGCAGTGAGTCTTTGAGATGAGAAGAGCCCCAGTAGTGACTCAGTCCAGAGAAGACTGAAGAAATGAGGTTCTTAGAAGCAAATGGAGGTGTTAAGACTGATGCGGTACAAAGCAAAAAGTTATTTAAAGTACAGCAAATGCAGAGAAAACCAAAGAAAAGCTGTCTTAAAAGCAGAGTGGGCTGCAAGATAAGTGGCCTCCCATTCAGGCGGCCCAGTGGGTTTGAAGGGTACTTCATACTTAGGGCTAGTCAAGGCTCAGTCTTAGTTTCTGGGAAAGGGACAGGCCAGGTGGGGATATTTTTTTAGACAGGGTTTCACTTTGTAGTTCAGGCAGTACTGAACTCAGCCTCAAACTGAGCAATCCTCCTGCCTCTGCCTGCCCAGTGCTGGGATTATAGGTGTGAACCACCATACCCTGCACTGTGGTATGTGGTACTGATTGCTGGTGGGTGTGAATCATCATACCCAGCATTGTTGTATGTGGTTACTGGGGATCAAACTCAGGACCTTGTGCTTGCCAGACAGGCACCAGAACCACTGAGCTAAATCTGTGGCCCAGGTGGGGATTTCTTAAGCGTGTAGTAATATGAATGACACTTTCACACAGAGTCCATCCCTCAAGCATTCTGCAGGGTACATTTCTCAAACATTTGGTGCGCAGATAAGCATGGAATGATTTTACACTATCCGCCCTCTGGCTCTTGCCCTGTGTTCTTTACCGATGCCCTTCTAATCTGTCTCTACAGCACTGTTACAAACTATCCTTTGAACCCCAAATGACCTGTGTCCTTGTATGCCCAAGATTGACTTTAGTCTCTTTTCTTTTTATCTTCAGACACGACAGGTGTTAGAAGAGCTGACTGAACTCCCTGTGATGGTTGAACTTGCCAGTGACTTTCTGGACAGGAACACTCCTGTGTTCAGGGACGACGTCTGCTTCTTTATCAGCCAGTCCGGTAAGGGCACAGGTGGCATGGCCAGATATGCAATACTTGCTCTCCTGCCCTCTTCTTTCTCCACCATACCGCATGCTGCTCTCCTTTCTTAACCAGTTAATCCTCAGCTCCAGACCTGTGCCACTCACACCCTCATGCAGCAGGGCATTTAACCCTTAAAGACATCAGTTTACTGTCACCAGAGTGTGGAGAGGGGGTGTGAAGGAGCTGGAGTGGGCTGAGAATCCAGGTCTACTGTTTTCTGTTCCTTGCCCTGTGGCTTCTCCCTGCTGCTACCATCTCCAGGCTAGCATTTTAAGGCCCATAAATGTTTGCTGGGTTGAATTTAGCAGATAAAAAAAAGAACTCACTCAAAATTCTGCTGGAATGAGATTCACATTGAGGACTCAGTAGACAAGCCTCAGGGCCCAAGCCACAGGACCCACCTTGTGTAGTGCCCATACTGTCCAGTGGGGGCAGTGCTGAGTCACTGCCCTGGTTTGAGGGCTTTTCCTAGGAGAGTAAACCCTGGCTGGAAGTTAACATCGCATACTTAAGGGCCTTTGTCCTTGCTTGGGTGACGACTGGGTCTGCAGCCATGAACTTTGGAGTGCTTTTGAGCTTTAAGAAGATTTTAAAAAAACATTTTAATTATGAAGAATTCCAAATTTGTGTGAATGCAGAGAAATTCGCATAATTCATCATGTGGGCCCAACAATGATCAGTTCAGCTAATCTGTACCAGCCATATCTTCATTAACCTGGCCCTTAAAGACATCGTGTTCTTTCCTCCATGCATACTTCAGAATATATAATAAAAGATAAAAATGTAACCATAGGTTATTATCACACCTGAGAGTTTGGCAGCATGCTCCAATGTGTATTGGGGCTTTTAATACTGTTTCCAATGGTACTTTTAGTACCATTTCCATTTTTATACTAAGCTAAGTAAAACTAGTAAAGATACAGCTATCCTGTGGCTGACCACCTGTTACCCAAGGACTGCCGTCGTCACCTCTGGGTGGACTGTCCCATCAGAGCTAAAAGGAATTTCATGGATTGGTGGGAGCCATTAGTAAGAGAACTGGTGACTCAAGCCTGTAACCCTAACACTATGGGGAAGAAAAGTAAGAAATAGGTCTTTGGGTTAACCTCCAGTAAGAAGAGAGAGAGATGAATTTTACATAAAAATAATACAGCCCTTGAGTCTCTATAAACTAGGGAAGAAACTTGCCAGGTGACTTCAAGGCCAGCCTGAACTACATAACTAGCCCCTGTCTCAAAATACAAAAATAAAGCCAGGGACAGGTCTGACGAAGGTACTGCCCTTCCTTCCTTGCTTCCCTGCCACCCCACTTCTGATGCTGGGCAAGGCCAGGGTGCTGCAGCATATGAGGAGAGGAGAGCTGGGCTGAGACCCCTTGTATACCAGGCAGCACTGTGAAACACTGGGGTGAGCACAGGTGAGCAGTGGCCGTGTCACAGAGCAGCCTCCAGTTTGGGGGTTCCAGTGGTTTTGATTCTGTGGTCTGAATCCTATTTATTTGGACTGAATTCCTTAAGATTCAGCAGTAGTTCTCTGTTTTGGGGTGTGAACCTGTTTAAGTGACTTTACTGGATTTTGAGTCCACATTGGAGGCCTCAAATTGTTTCTTTATAAACATCATCTGTTTGAGAAAGAGCAGGTAGAGGTGTTCTGGGTTTTAACTGCTGAATCTGTGGAACCTCAGGTCTTGACCAGACAGACTAGGGGTCTGGAGGGGCACGGCCCAGGCCACCTGTCAGCTGCAGCTGCAGGGCTGGAGGAAGTGCCAGTCTCACTCTGGCCCATCCTTCATCCTCAAGGGGAGGAGACGTAGACAGTGGCTCCCTGGAGTGATCAGCAGAGTTCAGGAACATGCTTGCTGCTCACATAGCACTAGTGAAACTACGAACTAGGGACTTTAAGAGGAGAGCTGTGCAGGCAGGTTGCTTTCTAACCAGCAGGACGGGCCGTTTCTGGGAGGGCGTGGAGGCTGGTGGTGGATGCTCACTGAGGGCTGGTGTGCAGGCGAGACCGCGGACACGCTCCTGGCGCTGCGCTACTGCAAGGACCGCCGCGCACTCACGGTGGGTGTCACCAACACTGTGGGCAGCTCCATCTCACGTGAGACTGACTGCGGCGTGCACATCAATGCGGGCCCAGAGATCGGCGTGGCCAGCACCAAGGTGGGAGCCTCTCCCAGCCCAATGGTCCCCTGCCCCAGCCCCTCCGGAGGCTCTCAGACCCCGTTTGAAGGCCTTTGCCGCCCTCCTCTGCCCACAGGCCTACACCAGCCAGTTCATCTCCCTGGTAATGTTTGGTTTGATGATGTCTGAAGACCGAATTTCACTGCAAAACAGGAGGCAGGAGATCATCCGCGGCCTGAGATCACTACCTGGTATGTCTCGCACTCAGCCTGTGCTTCACAGTCCTGGAGACTTCTCCTGGAGCGGGCCTGGCTTGCACCTCCCTGGGGCTGCAGTCCTCCTGGGGCAAGCCGAATGAACAATTAGCTGGCACTTTAGGAAAAACAGAACAGAATTTGTTGGCAATAATAAACCTCAAAATTTAGATCAAAACTTAGAATTTTGGAAAATTGTAACACCACCATGAACTTCATTGTTTCCCGGCGTTTCACAACTTCTCTGATGAGTT
>PVIR01027561.1:8611-22897 GCA_004026965.1 Petromus typicus | reverse complement strand
GAGGAGAGGTGACTCTGGAGTTTGGGATAATCTGATAAAGCACATGGCCTTAAGCTTGAACCGAGTAGTTTATTTATCTGAAAATATGATTTCTCAAATTTGGGGGTTTCCCCAGGGATGAACAAGCTACTGTGTGTGTGTGTGTGTGTGTGTGTAACTAATTCACACTTGTGCAGCCCTGACCAACAGCCCTCTCTCTGAGCGTTCCAACCTCAGACTTAAAGCCTGTGGCCCAGCAGTTGAGTCCGAGGCTCCGGCACCGCCCTCTCGTATCTGCCCCCCCCCCCGTGCTCCCTGTGCTGACGCAGCCCCTCCCCGTTCTGAGGTGAAAGCCCAGTCCTTCCCACTGAGGCCAAGGAAGAGAGAAGGCCACCCAGCATCTCGCACCATTGGTGCCCACAGTCCCTGACACTCTGGCTGTCTGTCTGACCCCTGCAGCCCTGTCCCTGTCGGCCCACATCAGGCCTCTCCTGCACGAAGCCTGTCCTGGCCTCGCACTTAGAGTGTCTCTGTGGTGCCGGGCACTGTTCGCGAAGCCACCCTGGTCCCCTATGCTGCCCTTTGGCGCTGCCTGACTCCCCCAACCGTGCCGGTCCTTGGTGCCCTGGATATGAAATGAGTGAGAGCAGCACTGAGTTGTCCCACGTTATCCCATGCCTTCCAGGATAGGATACCCGCTGCTCGGGCCCTGGGCAAGCTGCAGATATGCACCAGGCCCAGCACCCCAGGACACTGTGCCCCTTTTTTGAGAAGCTGAAAATAGCCCTCCAAGTTTTCCTCAGACTCTTCCACTGATTTCAGCAGATACCAAGCAAACCCCTGGTATATGCTGGAAATGGCGCAGAACTGTTCTAAGTAGTGTAAAATGTCCTTTGACCTGTCCCGAAGGCTGCATATCATCAATACAGTAATCACGGAGTAATCGTTATGAGTATAGGAAGTACAAAATGTCTTAAGGACAACATGAAACACTAAGAGTGGAGTGCTTTCAGGCAGAGGGGATTTTGCCTGAACCCCGTTACTGTGATGACCACCTTTCCCATCTTTCCAATGCGGAGCTTCCCTCACCTCTGCTGAGCACCCGTTCACCTCTGCTCAGGACTGAGAACTAAGGTGAGATCCCCACACCTTGTCACATGCCCACGGTCAGCTGTGGGAATTCTGAGCTCTATTAGCCAGAAACAGATGCGGGTGACAGATGTTACCGATCACCTTCTTAGAAGATGTAAATATTAGTGAAACAACATAGTCAGATAATAGTGAGTGAGCTCAGGAGGACCAGAGAGAGGGCCACACCCCACTTCTTCACTTAGGATGCATGGCGTAGTCCTAGCTCTGTGCTTAGCACAGGAAGACAAACCTGGCTTCCTGGAAGTTGGGATAAAATGCACATGGAAAGTGATAAGCGTCTCAAGAGAAAGGTTCACAGGCTGTGGCGAGTCACAGACTGTGGTGTGAAAAACAGCCTCGGGATGATGAGGGCCATGCCCTCTGTCCCGCAGGTCCAGCCTCTGCTGTCCGATGTCCAGGTTTACAGAGAATAGACCATTCTAGGCGGCTTCTGCATCAGCTTCCGTCTCCTTCAGTAGTGTCTTCATGCTGGAGATCACTGTCTCCCTGCTATGGGAAGATAAAAAACACAGCCAAATATTTACATGCATTTGTTTGTGTAGAATGCTTTTGTGTAAATGATTTTGATATTTCAAGGACAAAATTCCAGCCTGGTAACTTTCCATTTTTCAATTTGCTTAGCAGCAGCACGTATAACTACATTCCATTTGGCTCCTCCTTAAACTCATTCTGTGCTTGTGTGGGAAGGTTCTGAGATGCAGGTCACTCACTCTGTGCATGTGGGTCCGAAGCCACGCACCACCTGTGTGTGGCTGGGCCTGACCCTTTCTACAGTAAGCCTGAGTGAGGTTTGCACTGGGATATGCTTCCGTGGGAAGACCTCTCAGGGTCTGCACATCTAGGGCTTTGGACAAAGCCGTGTCCACATCATGCCATGGCTATCGGAATTATTTGGCAATTTTGGATTTTGATTTTATTTTTCATTGCACAGCTACTTTAGCACACCATCTTGTGGAGGAACGGAACACTGTGGAGTCCAGACCCAGAAGAGAATCTCCCTGGCTTTAGCCAACGGCTCCAGCCAGCTTCCCTGGAGCCCAGTTCTTGTAGGTTTCTCTGGGGAGAGTACATAGATTCTGGAGGAACATGAAGGGAGTCTGAAAAAACTGTATGTGTGAGGTTACATGAGAGGATAAATATTAGGCCATAATCATTAGCTGTTCTTTCTGACTGGCTATGCTGTCTGCAGATGATGCCCCTGCCAGACCTTTGCTGCAAAGGATACAATTCGTTCTTTCATTCATTCAAACATTCAGTAAATGTTTCTTGAGTACAGATATCTATGTCAATAAGGATTACAAACCTGAGGAGTTAGTGATGAAAAAGACAAAATTCTTCCACAAACTTTCTTACACTTTGATGTATGCAGTAAACAGCAAGGCATCTATGGGGTAAGTACCCAGTGTGTCTGTTTTACCCATGATTTTATTTATCACCAAGCAAGGTGCTCAGCATGTAGTATTTAATATTGTTTCTTAATTGAAAGCTTTGGTTTGCTTTGGTACTTTACAGGTACCTACTTACAAATGAGAAATAATTATCTCCAAGGTTTCTGTAAAGATTAGCAGAATCTCACGAATTTAATGTGTGAATCACAGGCCCAGAAGGTAGCTATGGTAGGACTGTGTGCTCATGTCCGCACAGCACACCACAAGCACCTGGAAGTGACCCTGGCCTGGTTTCCTGGCTGGCTACACACATATGGTGGGCTGGCGGATCTGAAGGCACCACACAGGTGAAATACACTCAGGTCATTCTTTCTCCGCTTTGATGGATGCTGTCTCACAATTTGCAGTTGGAATCAAAACATACCAAAGGGCAAGAAATATCTGAGCTAGGGACTAAATCGGCCTGACAGTGATGCACTCATTCTATGACATGCCCAAGAGGTCCTCATGGGTGTGAAGGCAAAGTGGTTAGCCAAGCCTTCTATGGCTACAACTGAAAATTAGTCTTCTCCACTTGTCTTCAGTATATAAAATGGAGCAGTGAAAATACTCAGAAAGGCAGGAATTTCAGTGGGAGGCTAAAAGTATTAAAAGATAAATTGATTATTCTGTTATTAGATAATCTCACTCTTGAAGTGTAATGCTTCCTGTTTGTCAGTGTGATTCATGGATATTTGGTTAGAATGAGCATCTCACTTCATTCAACAGAGTACCTGCAGATTCCAGAAAAATGTGTGTGCACCTTCCTGAGATTGTCCTGTAGGAAGCAAACTCTTCCATGTCTTTGTGATGTTTCAGTTAACTAGTCCTCAAATTCTTCCTCTTCAGTCAGTCCCTGATGTCCAGCCATGAAAAAGCTCTCAGTGGCAAGTTCTGTGTCATGAACAGAGGACCGAAGTGAACCACTGAATGAAGAACTGGTCCTGCTCGATTTGAATCTTGATGTCTGTGCTTCTTCAACTGAAAAACCTCCGGGAAAATGAGCGACACGTTGTAAATTCAAGACAGCTTCCATCAGCGTTGGCTGGCAGAATGTAAGTAATGCTCTCTGACGGTGGTTACCTGTCTCCCGTCAAGCTGTTTGCCATGTCTAGATTTCATCCATGACTTTAATTCATTTCCTAAATTAACCTGTACTCATGAAAAGGCAAGTAGGTACCATAAATCACAAAATTATAATCCTTTAATGCTTGAGAACCAAAAAAAAACAAGTGAATAAGAAGACTTGCAAATACTTAATAATTAAACCTTCACCAAAGAAGTATTTCCTTGGCCTCCAAAGCCTTACTTGTTAGAACCAATACTAAAAAAAAAAAAAAAGTATTTTCCTTTCTTACCTGTCCCATGGTCTAGAGATTAAAACTGAGTCACATGTCAGAAAAGTGGTAATATGAAATCCAATGAGCAAATGGGAGAGATTAACTAGCAGAAATGTAGACAATCTACATGTTCAGGAACATTTTCTTAACAATAGCTCTTTTCTGCCACTGTCTCTGAACTTCAAATTCCAGTGGAACTGAATATTATATTTTTAATTTGGATTGATTCCTCCAGATTCTTTGTTAGTTGAGAAAACTGATATTGTGCACATTCTCCCAATGACTGGTTTCAAATGAAGTACATTCATAAAAGAATTTTAATTCCTCTACTTGTAAAAGGGGATTATTAATGTTAAATATGTATTATTATAACACCAAATATTTGAAAATTGAAGGCAAATGTCAAAAACTGGAAAAAGACTATATTTACGGTATAACAAAATTGTGTTATTTTTACTGGTGGGTTTTTCTCCAGTGTAGACCCTTGTAGACTTAGGATGTGGTGACTTCGTGCTTGTCTGCTTGCTCTGGATGTGGCCAGTGACTCCTCTGCAAGGAGATGCAGTCCATGAAGCCCTATGCGAAAGGCCTGGGCAAGAGCCAGCTTCTCAGTCACTCGCATAAAGAAACTTAATTCATAATTCTCATCATCTCTCAAATGTATCCTCACCTTTGAATTAATTCAATAAGTTTTGTCATTTTGATCATATCTATAGCACAGGAGTATAAATATGAAATAACAGGAAATCATGAGAATATTAAAACAATCCGGAAAATAACCTCAGAAGAACTTGTTTTCAACTATGATTTTTAGAAAGATGCACAAAATGTGACATCCATCTGCGAAAATGTTTTGTATTTTCCAGTTATTGGCTAATACTTCTAATTGCTTAACATATTAAAAAGGAAACTGCACTTTAATGTCTTCATATAATTAATCATAGCAATCTTTTAAAATATACTTTTTTCTCCAAACAGTGAAGTATGTCAAAATTCAAACGTGATTCTCCAATAAGATTTCAATAGAAAAAGCCATTTTAATTTTGTCAAGTTGGTGGAGTTACTCATAGTGTGTGGGGCTAAGAATGACCGTAAATGAAATCATCTCTGAAGAATACTGAGTTGCAAGCACTCAGTGGATGTTCAGCTGGGCAACTGGTAAAGTACCACAAGAAACCTGTTGAACTTATAAACACCAGTATATCAAAGTCAGTAGTGTCTTCTTTGAGATGAATAAATGTGCACACACATGCACACACATGTGTGTGTGTCAAACATCAAGTGCACACAGGTGTCTCACCATGGCTTTTGGAGAAAACCATTAACCACACACACATTATCCTCCTCTTCCTTCACCTTCTACCCTAGAACTAAACCAGTACAGGTTTTTAAACTGCAAAAATGCAGAGCCATGCTCAGGTGTAAGGAACACTTCAGAAGGTGAAAACTGAGTCTTGGGCCGGGGATTTATCTCAGTGGTTCCGGCATCTGGCTTGCAAGTGCAGGGACCCGGATTCAATCCCCAGTAACCATATACAATACTGGGTGTGGAGACTCACCCCAGCAGCAATCAGCACCACATACTACAGTGCCGGGCGTGGTGGCTCACGCCTGTCATCCCAGCACTCAGGAGGCAGAGGCAGGACATGTGGTTTCCTAACACCACTAGGAACAGCACCACAGATGCTTTGCAGTAGACATCGGCTGCCAAGTGACTGGCACAGGCAACATTGGACTCCTGGGGACCAGAAGGACCGCGCGGGTCTCTGAACCCCGAGCTCCTCACTCCCCTCCCCAAGACCTAAGGAAGATGCCAAGGCTATGATGCTAGCAAGATGGTCAGACAGCCTCTGAATTCACCCCACCTGTGTCCTCCTCCGGGCTCCCTGGGGCCTGGCCCGTTACTGGGGGAAGGAAGGTTCTGATAATGAGAGGCCCTGCAGCCGTAGGGTGTCTCCAGGGGATATCCTGAAGATTGAACAAACAAAAGCCGCACAGAGTCAAATCACCTTCTCAGCTCAGCAAGGCCCAATGTCAGACAGACACGTGATCTTCCAGACTGAGAGCAGATGTAGCAGGACTGCTGGCCCCAGCCAGGAAGTACAGAGTGGAAACGTGTTAGTCTAGAGTAAGAGAAGTTACCTTGAGCGGGGTTGGAAACAAGCAGGGGAGGCTTTTATGTAGCACAAAATCTGAAACAAAGGAATCACCCATGTGACCAAAAGGTTATAGAGCCTCAGACTATGATTACTTAAAACACTGATTCTTCATTCATTTATGAAAAATAGAGAATGCCTGGATTTCTACTAAGTGTCTGTGTGGCACACAGTGCATAGACATTGGGTGTGTCTCCAGGGGCTGGTATGAGTGGGGGTTCACTAAGGAGGACAATAAGTACTCCAGTTGGTAAGCCAAGAAAAGTGTAATTGATGAGTGCAGAGGGCTGAATCTTCTAGACTCTACATCTACCTGGATCCTCAGAGTGTGATTTCACTTGGAAATGGGAAATGGAGATTTGGTTTAGGTTCGACCTTAAAGCCAATGCCGCCCTTACTCCCAGTGGAGCAGAGGAAGGGGCCACATGGAGGAAGGTGCTGGGAGAGGAGACGCTGGAGCTGAGCCTCTGCGGACGACACCGTCGGGAGCTGGGAGGGGAAAGGGAGCGTCCCTGGGCGGGTGCTGAGTGTCATCCTCCCCAAGGCTTAGAGTCTGACCTCTGGCCCCTATAATTGTGAGAAAATAGGTTCCTGCTGTTGCAAAACCCATAGATTGTGGTCATCTGTGTTGTGGCTGCCCCAGGAAATAACACAGCAGCTATTCACGGTTGCTAAGAACTAATGAGAGGCTGTAAGACAGAAAAGCAGTCCATGGCGTTTATTCTAGGACTTGAATGAAAACAAAGAGCTAACTACAACGAAAGTTCAAGCTACAGGAAAAGGGAGCCGCAAAGATGTGAAGACGGCAACAGTGTGGCTCATTTCAGGAACAACATCAAGCTAGAGAAACAGTCCAGTGAGCTGAGGGCAGAGGGGTGGAGATGGGGTAGAGGAGAATTTGAGTTGCACATAGAATAAGAATTTGTATAGATTTTAAATTTTAAAGGAAGTTTGACAATGTAGGAAGCGGTTTAAAATAAGCAGAGAATAGAGTGAAGGCAAACACTCCCCCGGTCTGCGGCGTGTACCCTGTGTGGTTCGCCCTTGGTTCACATGTGGCCACGGGGGACAGCTGTGATGTCTGCTTGAGCGTGACAGCTGACTTGAGTGGATCGAGGCACTCCTAGAAAAACTGCAGAGCGCAGTTCTTGGTGCATCTATCTTGACTGAGGGTGGCACTGTTGAACAGGCCCAACAAGATGGTGTGGAAACGGGAAGGAGGAGGAAGTCAGTCTGCACTTGCCATGATGGGTACACAGATGCTTCTGCATCACGTGGGGACACCAGATTCCAGCTCTTTAAGCTTTTTGTTGTGAATCCACTCTTATGACTCCACAGAGGTTGTAGAGTCTCAGACTGGCCCCACAGCCCTGTGTCCCTGCTGATCCGTTTTCTCCTGCAGCCCCCAGCTTCTTGGACTGGGCTTGGGCATGGACATTCTAGGCTCTCCAGACTCTGAATCTCTAGCCCACCTCATGAGTCCTTCTCATAATTCTGTCTCTGTCGGTACCCATGCATCGGTCCGTCCTGCGGATTCTGTCCCTCCAGAGACCCCTTACTGATGTAACACGGCCACTTGTGCGCAGCATCAGCAGAAAATTAGCGTCATAGGGAGGCGCCGCCTCCAGGGGCTGCCACTGGAGTGGGGCCTAGCGGACTCACTCGCGTTAACTCAGCTTCACCCACGACTTTTTTTTGTGTGTTTGAATAGGTACATTTTATAGATATATCATGATCACACTCAACATTGACAATTTGTACCCGTATATGACATGACTTGATTCTCATTTTTTCCCATTTCCCCACCCACCCTACAATACCCTCCCCCCGCATGACTTTCTAAATTATATGTTTAAGAACTAATTTTCTATTGACATCGCTGTAATTTTTAAACAAAGAATATTCCAAATAATCTCTGTTCCATTTCCTTTATGCATATTAATGAGCAGCATTCCTAAGTAACCTGAGGATTTGCGAGTTCCTAAAAAATGCCAAAAGTATAAAACTGAAATATCCCGGCTCACGCAGCTTGGGACCGGCCGTCCACTTTGCAGGGACAAAATCTGGGGACTCGTGCTCAGTGGGCAGGAACGCACCAGCTGCTTCCGAGCGCAGGAGGAGAGTCTGTCCCTGGAGAAACCCGGACATCCGCACAGCCCCAGCCCGGCGGATTGGCCACACCTGCGCGTGAAGAACCCGCCCGGCGGGCGCCCCCTGCCGGCCGCCGCGCTGCACTGCCGCCCCCACCCTCCCGTCCGCGCGCTGCGAGGCTCCAGCAAGTCCCCAGGCGGGATCGCGGGCGCGGGCCCGGGGGCGGGGGCTTGGCGGGGCTCTCGGGCCGTTCTCGGGGTACAGTCAGAAGGTCTTGTTCCATCGCTTTGCAGCGAAAGGCAGGAGGTGGTGCCGGACGCCACCGAACTAAAGCGGCTTTGCAGAGTCCGGGCGCCTCGTCCCGCCCGCGGAGACTAACAGAGAGAGAGAGAGCGAAGGTCCGCGCGGCGCCCTCGCTGCGGTCCCGGAGCCCTGCGCCCGCGCCCTGCCGCTTCCTCCCGGGGTGCCACCCCGCCTGTCCTCAGTCCGGCGGCTGTGACTTTGTTTCCCCGCCTTGCGGATAAAGACACTATCTTTCAACTGTCTCCGAATGTGTCCTACCAATCTTTGTCAGACACGGGACAGACTTTTACACACTTACAACACGGCAAAACACGTGTCTGGCCTTCAAATCTAATTCTTATCCTTGAAATATTTTACACAATCCTAAATGGCGGTGAGTGTCAATCAAGCAATTCTTGATCCATTAACTTACGCTGTAAACGCTGGACACTTCACGGAGTCACTGTTTTCCATTCCACCTGGTCAACTCTACAACAGGCACCCTTCAAATGTGTATTTTAAAGTATATGACTCACCTGTGCCTATGATCTATTATTTAATATACACCAGTAACTTTAGCTCTTTGATTGGCCTGAAATATTTTATCTTCACAAATTAAGACAGTGTTTCTTAGTACTTCCAGTTCAGGGAAAAAAAAAAAATAAATAAATGAAGAGTTAGGATTTTAAAATGGAAAGAAAATGCCCTCTAGTGGTAGATATTTTAGTTAGAGTCTGGGTTATTCTTTAAAATCATTAAAGTCATTTACTTGTTTTAAAAAATATTTATTAAGTCCTTTCAGTGTTCTCGATATTGTGTTAGGCTCAGAACATTATTAAACATAGAATAAACAACACAAGACTTCCTGTAGTGTTCACAAGTACACAACTACCAAGCCATCGTCTCACAGGGGGATACGGACAGCCTTGCTGTACTGAAACACACAGCTCGGGGCTGCCCGGACCCCACCCGGACCCCACAGCAGCCCGGACCCCACGTGAGCAGCCCGGACCCCACAGCAGCCCGGACCCCACGTGAGCAACCTGCAGCGTCGACAAACACAGTCATCGCAGTGTTTGTCTTTGTTCAACCTTTTAAACGAAATTCCCAGATGAGACCCAACCCCTTGCTTAAAAATAGTTCCTGGGTGGCCTCTGTCTCCGCACCAGCGCACAGCTGCGATCCGCCTCTCGGAGTTCCAGGCGGACAGGAACCGCTGCCCTCCGTGCGCTGGCTCCGTGCGCCTGCGGAGACACAGCCGGGCCTGGGTCCGCTCACGCTCCCGGCGTCGCCGTGGTCTCCTGCGGGCAAGGCAGCTGCTGCCCGCGCGCCTTATGCACTAAAGCGACTCTGTGTTGTGTGTGTGCGTTGCTTTCCCCGGAGGAGTTTTCCGTTCCCTCAGCCCTCGGGATGTCGCCCAGTGCACTGCCTGGCAGCGAGCATCGACGGAGAGGTCATGTCTGCCACGTGTCCATTAAAGCTCTGATCCAGAGGAGCTATGCCTTCCAGTGCCCAGACACCCGGCCCATGGCCTGCCATGGACGGACGTGCCCCAAGCTACATCCCCTCACATTTCTCCCTGATACTCCATCGTGGTCATTCTTCAGTGAAGGCCACGGTCAAACACTCTGCTCCCAAGTCTCCTGTCACCTGCCGCGTTTCTCAGCCCTGGCTTGCCTTCGGTCTGGCCGTTCTATCTCCAGTGACCTCTGCTGAAATCATCTCCAACTGCTTCACGAAGAGTTAGCGTGCCCCTCATCACCGCAATGGTTCCACCAAGTCCACGCCTTTCTGCACAGCTTTTAGGTTTGCCTGCTCACGAAAAGCAGCTCAAGAAAAGCAGTTCAAGGGAAGCACCTTTCCGCTGTACACCTGCCTCACCAACTCGAGCTGTCCGGCTGGGAGCCAGAGACCCGGGAGGGGCCAAGCTGCTGGGAACTTCAGAGCATCTGGAGTTCACAGCAAATGGCCAGCGCTGCTCACAGCTCGAAGGCAGATCAGCCCTGGAGCCGGTGGAGTCCAGACCTTCATTCCGTAGGTCTGGGTGCGTCTGAGATTTCCTTTGTCTGACAGATTCCCAGTTGAAGCCTAAGGAAAGAACGCCGTGGAGAGACACAACAGCAGCCACCGGCAGGAAGAAGCACATGCTCTGAAGGGTCGCAGACCTGGGCTTGGGCGCTCTGGCTCCGAACCTGCGACCGGGCGGTCAGGGGAACCCGGCTGAATCTTCCAGTAAATGTGCTCTCGGTGTCCGAGACCCGAACCCAAGACCCAGAACTGTGAACCAACAAATGCATGACTGAGGAGCCCTGACAGTCACAGGAAAGGTTTCTTATTACATCACAAGAGAGCGGTTTTCCTGACTCCAGAATGGGTTTGTAATGTCCTGCGCTGCCACCTCTGCTCTGAGTGGCAGCACCACTCCGTCTGTCTTCTCTGTGGTTCGCAGGGGATGTCAGCAGCTCCTCATTCTCTAGTTTAGAAAACAGGTAATGAAGTAGCGAAATTTAATGTTAGGAGCAGCAACTGATGACTCCATCGTGTCCTTGTTGTAGGTCAAGATAAAAAAAACTCAGAAAGTGTGGCGCCGGAAGAGCTGGGAACAAGAGTGAGAAACATTGAAAGGATCCTAAGTGGATATTAAATTACTTTACCCCTGCTTCCCCTCAGGCTTAAGTAATCATCTTCGGAACTGAATACTCTAACAGGGCTCAGACTAAGAGACCTGGATAGCCAGCGTCCTGCGGTAAGACGCAGGTGCCTGTGGTCAGCGCACAACCTCTGCGCGGGGTCTGCTCCAGGTGCCCGGTGCCTCTCCTTCTTTTTTGTAGACAAAGAGGAAATGGTCATACACTTCAGAAAAATTAATGATTTATCGTATATGGAAATTAAGTGGTAGTGTAAGCCAGCTGCCAATGGGAGACTCCCTCCTACAACAATGTGTTTCTGTAAGGAACAACTGGATTTAAATGATAGTTTAAAGTCTAAGATTGTCACCGTCTTCAAATTTCCAGTGTTTAAAAAAGTAAGCCAGTAAAGATCACAGAAAACACAGGCTCGATTCGTTTTCTTACACACCTGCCTGCTCTGAGCTTGTCCCTTGTGCTCGAACCCTCTAGCCGAGGCTTATGACTGGTTTCTGCTGGAGGAGCGCTGCCTGGCAACATGGTTAGCTGGGAGTTGCTTAAAACAGGCCGCATCTGAGCTACTGCCCTGTGGGTCACAATCTCTGTCCCTCTCTAGCACAGGGGTCCTGAGGGTGTTTCCAGAGGGTCAGGTGCTTTGTGGTGACACCAGCAATATGCAAATTATGCCCGGGGCCTGCGCAGCACAAGAGGGACCTGTTCTGATGACATGACAGGAGCTCCAGGGACAGGTGCTGCATGTGCTTCGAGTGGCAGCGAGCTAGGCAGGCTGTGCACACCTGACTTGAAGAGATTGAGAGTCTGTAGTTAAAAAGCTTCTCTGGTATTCCCACAGCAATAAGGTACAGATGAAAAGGAGGCAGAGAAGAATCCCAATGTATAGAAATAAATTAAAATTAGGGAGATGCTCCCTGAAACACAACAGTGAATTCTGTGTGAGAAGAGCAAAATGTTGGATTTAAAGATGAAACACAGTGCTGGGGATTTAGCTCAGTGGTTTTGGTGCCTGCCTTGCAAGTGCAAGGACCCGGGTTCAGTCCCTGGTAATCATATACAACAATGCCAGGCATGGTAAACCACGTACCACAGTGCTGGGCATGGTGGCTCACACCTGTAACCCCAGCACTCAGGAGGCGGAGGCAGGAGGATTGCTGTGAGTTCTAGGCTCAGCTCATGAGCTCAGGACCAGCCTAAACTACAAAATGAGATCCTGTCTCAAAAAAAAAAAAAAAAAAAAACCACAAACATTATTCTGAACTTTAATAGAAAGAAAACTACTTAGTATTCATTTTATGATGGAAATAAGTAAAAATAATTATCATATAAATCTTTATTTACTCACCATAAATTTCTCTGATAGGACTAGTAGTACAGACCAGGTTTATAGGGTCTGAAGTTCACCCACTATGATATCCTATTAAAAACACAATATTACGAATGTAAATTTAAATAAATTCACATTTATTTAGGATAAGAAATGAAATCACAACAAATAGACCATTTCTCAAAGTACAAATGACACAATGTCATAAAATCCTGCGGACAGAGCGCTTCCTGACTGGCTCCCTGGCCCTGACTCTGACCCTACCGCTGCACCCCTCTGTCACGTGCTGGGTCACGTGGCTTGATCGGCACCCTGCGCTAACAGCAACCTCAATGGCCTTTCCCGCAGAGGACAGGAAAGCCTCTGACCCTCAGTAGTTCAGGGAATATTGCACCTTCACAACCATCGCTTAGCCTGATGTAAGCTTTTAGGATTTTTGTCAAACTGAGGGAAGCAGATAACAAATTTCCTCTCTAAGTAAGCTGCAGTGTGCAAGGACTGGAGAATACTGAGCACTTCCTGATCTCATGGGAGGAGTGTCATGTGAGTTTACATTACATTCTCACACATCTTCAAATATGTTAACATGATTCATTCCTCTGTAATAACTTGAAGGTTATAATCAAAGGACACAGTCATGATTTGCACTCGAGATTGTATCTTTCTCCTAAATCATTTCAATAGATTATTTAGTTATAATTTCTCAAAATGTTCCTACTAATGCTATTACATATCACTTTTTAATATTAATTCTGTATATGCATTTTCTGTTTCTAACAAATAAATTTTAGGATAACAAAAGAAGGCATCTCTTAGACACACTCAAGTCACGACTTCTCACTTGTTAGGTTAAAATTCCTCACCATCCTGGCTAAGTGCAGTCAACCCACTCTAGCATGCAATTTCTGCATTTCACTTGAGTGCTCGGCTCACTTTCAAGTCTTTAAAGCATTTTACCGTTCATAATAGGAAGCAGACTTGTTCTGTAGAGAAGAACTCAAGTTGTCAAGTGCTTTTAGGATAAACCAAGAAGACCGGCAGTGGTGGCAGATATCACCGGAGTACGTTTGGTACCACAGTCACAGCTTTCGATTTCGTGATGCCCAGGCTAAGAGCTGCTTGTGCCCGGGTATGGCACGCTCAGTTGTTTATCTATAATGCTTCCAGTTTTAAATGCAAGATTGTCGAACGACACACTGTAAAGATCACCCCAAGACAGGTTGCAATTGCACTGTGTCAAGTAAAGTTTCATGAAACTGACTTTCTCTTGACGAACATGCAGAACACCCTTCAGAGGGGCTTGCATTATAATGGCAGGACAATGTAAATGCCTGTGACTGGCATTCATTGGCAAATATGAAATGTGCAGCTCACAATGATCATTGATTTATGGGTGGTCTATTTGTTTATCAGATTTATCATTGTTCTTTGCATTTTTATCATATTAATAAATCTTAAGAAAATTTTTAGTTTACAGTTTTTCATTTTAGTGCTTCATAAGTGCTCACAAAAAAGGATTTGTCACATTCACTAATCCTGTAAATCTGAAGTGTCTAGTATTTGAGGAATTGTTCTTTCAACTTGTCAATTAAATGCAAATGTACCAAAGTATGTAACTAAGATTTTTTTTTTTTTTTTTTAGGTTTTTTGAGACAGTGTCTCGCTTTTGTGGTTCAGGCTGGCCCTGAGCCCAGCCTCAAACTCACATCACAATCCTCCTGCCTCTGCCTCCCGAGTGCTGGGATTACAGGCGTGAGCCACCACGCCCGGCACTGTGGTATGTGGTACTGGTTGCTGCTGGGTGTGGGTCTCCACGCCCAGTATTGTTATGTGGTTACCGGGGAATCGAACCCGGGCCCTTGCGCTTGCAAGACAGGCGCCGGAACCACT
>PVIR01027560.1:0-22781 GCA_004026965.1 Petromus typicus | reverse complement strand
GGACCTGTGCTTCCAAGGTAGGTGCAGTAACTCTTGAGCTAAATCCCCAACTCTGCCAGTCAATAGTTATATTGAATAAATCTGATAAAATTGTCTTTTTTATATTTCTTGCTATAGTATCTTAGAAAAGTAAAGAAAATAATATGTATTTTTTGATCATCCTGTATTTAAATAATTGGAGTGATAAGTGGTAAGGCTCTAAAATATATAGATATCTATTATAAAAAATTAGGTTATCAAAATATATGCATGTGGTACCATTTGTGGTGAAGAAATGTAAAGAACTGTAAAGACATGGTTTTAATTCACAGTTGCTTAAAATTAACTGTAGTGCTTATTGTGCTACCATAGTGACTTTGTATCTGCTGTACTTCCTGTTGCTCTCTGCAAGGAGCTGAAGCACTGTGAGCTTTCATTTTGTCACCTTTGACCCTCCTTATACCCCTGTGAGCATGTTACTCCCCAGTACACAGTGTGCCTTGCACAATCACGTGCCCCTTATGGTTCTCATGTGGTTTTCACTATACACAGTACATATACCATACAGAATATGTGTGCATATTACTGTTAAGGCTATAGCATACTATTGTAGTTAAGTTTTTAGAAAGCCAAAAGTTACAACTTGGATTTTCAACTAGGATTGGGGTCAGTGTCCCTAAATACTCCCCTCCACGTTGTTCAAGGATCAAATACACATTTCTTTTTTTCTGGTCTTCTTTTTTCCCCCAGTACCAGGAACGTATCTCAGTACTTTGTACATGTGAGGCAGATGTGATGCTACTGAGGAAAATCCCTCGCCCTACATTTTTTTAAATGTATTTCTATGTATGGATTATGAGAGAGTGCATTTTACTGATTATAGTTCTCCTTACATTTACTAAATTATTTGCATTTTTTAAAGAAGTAAATTGTTAAGAAGAGATTAGAACTAAAGAGTATAATGAAGGACATTCTAGTCTGTTTTATCGTTCATTGGGAAAAAGAGGCATCCTTGAAACAGTTTTGAAAGTAAGATGCATGGGGGCCGGGGGTTTAGCTCAGTGGTTCTGGCACCTGTCTTGCAAGTGCAAAGGCCCGGGTTTGATCCTCAGTAATCACATACTATACTGGGTGTGGAGACTCACGCCCAGCAGCAATCAGTACCACATACCACAGTGCCGGGCGTGGTGGCTCACGCCTGTAATCCCAGCACTCGGGAGGCAGAGGCAGGAAGATTTCTGTGATGTGAGTTGGAGGCTGAGCTCAGGGCCAGCCTGAACTACAAAGCGAGACTCTGTCTCAAAAAAAAAAAAAAAAAAACCTAAGAAAAAAAGAAAGTAGGATGCATGGATGAAAGTTACCCATCAACATTTTTGTAAACTATTTATCTTTTAATTTAAAAGAAAAATTAAATAACATATTTACTCTGTTGATAACCAATGTAATATATAAAGCATGTAGTGCATTTGAGTACATAATTTCAATTTTATTATTTTTTTTTTGTCACCAAGAGTTCACAAAAAAAAGGCGTTTGGAGACTTTTATTTAAAAACTGTAGACCAGTGATGGTGAACATTTTAGGACTTACAGTGAAGGAAAATGCTTGCTGTGGTGTGTGTCATAGCTTTGCCACCCCTGCCACAGATATTGTGCCATTAAAGATTTTGGGTCATTAAGAAATGACTGATGGTTGGAAGCCACTATTTTTACCAGAAAAGTTTTGGAGCCTTCTGTTTAAAGCCATAAACATTGTATCTGAAAGATTTGGAATCATTAAGAAATGACTTATATTTAAAAGTAAATGTTTTCACCACTTAAGAGAACATGTGAATAGTTGAGTGATAAATTAATAGTGGTTCAAACTATTGGTGTGTTTTCTTGTAATCCTAGTCTATACTTCTCATTGGTATTCCCAAATATATGTTTGTTATCCATTTGCTGATGCAGCTTTCAGAAGAGACTTAATTTCTCAGTTCCACAAATTTTTTGTTTGTTTAGTACCAGAGATCAAATTTGAGACTTGCACTTGAGAGGCAGGCACTGGAACCTCTGAGTTACATCCCCTAATTTTAGAACAGAGTAATTTTAGGAGGCATAAAATATAGTTTGGGAGATAAATTAAGGAATACAAAAATGAATAATTGTATCAAAATTTTTATTCTTTTACATTATTGGATATGAAGCAGTTTTATTGACAAAGTAAGAGTATCTGACTTTGAAAGTATTCCCCTTTTGTATTAACAAATTCAGTATCTTAAAGAAAAATAGATAATACTGTCTAGATAATAAAAATGTATAAGTTTAAATGCCTTTACTGTTCTCTAAAAGTGATACTCTCTCGTGACCTTTTAAAATTTTTGCATATAAAAGTAAATTTCATGTTATAGCAACAAAGTCTATTAGTATCAAATAAGCTGGCAGATTTTTTTGTCAGTAGTTACTTTGGAAAAATAATATCCTCAGAACCACTTGCAATTTAATACCAACCCTGGCAAGATCACTAGAGCCCAGGATTGTTAAAGCAGCTGAAGGACTGATGTAGTATGTGGATTCTGAAGGGTGGAGGACCATGTAGAAATGATGCTTTAACGCACTTACCTTGTTCCTGTGTGACAAACTTCTAGAAATGCCTTCGGACAACAGCCTTTATTATTTGGGGTTTTGTGGCAATTGGGACTGGGACCAGCCAGCTCTTTTGATCTTCTCTGGGACCTTCACATGGCTACTTGTCATCTAGTGGCTTCTTGGGACCCCGTGGCCCTGGGCGTGTTTCTGGGACCTCAGCTCACATGATTGAAGTAGCTGGGTGGTACTTTTTCCTTTCCCCTCCTTCCTTGCCGTATTACATTATGTCCCCCCAAAAGCTTACCTAGGCTTATACAAGGCATAATCTTCTCAGGGTTCCAAGAAGCTTCAAGATTTCTTGAGGTCAGTCACGCAGTGTCACTTTAGCTTTATTCTGTGGATTAAAATTAGAAGGTTATCCCAGGTTCAAGAGAAGGAGAATATACCGGAAAAAAGTGAATAAATCAGAGATAGAGTATGCTATCTTTGCAAATAACTGAGTGAGATGTAGTTGAGTTACCTACAGTACTACTTTATGCTGTGGAAATTTAGTGCAGTTGGAGAACGAAACTATTTTTAAAAGACCTGTATTTTTACAGCCTACTGATCCAAATAGGGGCTGGATCATAAGCCCGTTGGGAGATAATCCTTGGTGGACCTTATTGATAGCTGCAATTCCAGCTCTGCTTTGTACCATTCTCATCTTTATGGATCAGCAAATTACAGCTGTAATCATAAACAGGAAAGAACACAAATTGAAGGTAATTTTTGAATTTTGCGGTGAACATTGTGGTTTCTTCAAGGGCTTGAGTTCTCATGATAATTAGAACCTGAAAAGATGTAAGAGGAAAATCAGTTCTTCCCTTTTTATACATCATAGAATTCGAGCCTGTGGGAATAATTTAGACTTAGAAGTGTGCGTGTTCATTTTCTTTTTCAGAAAGGAGCTGGCTATCACCTGGACCTGCTGATGGTTGGTGTTATGTTGGGAGTTTGCTCCATCATGGGGCTTCCCTGGTTTGTGGCTGCAACAGTGTTGTCAATAAGTCATGTCAATAGCTTAAAAGTTGAATCTGAGTGTTCTGCTCCTGGGGAACAACCCAAGTTTTTGGGAATTCGTGAACAGCGGGTTACAGGACTAATGATTTTTATTCTAATGGGCCTCTCTGTGTTCATGACTTCAATACTAAAGGTAAAAATCTTTTTATTGCAGTACTTTAAAATCTTATTTCTCATAGCATTTATACTTGTATGAATATTAAACAATTAAATATATTTAAATATCTGGAATCATTTTTATTTCCTTCTGTAGTTTAGGCTGGCCTTGAACTCACTGTGTAGCCCAAACTGACCTCAGAGTCTTGGCACTCCTCCTGCCTCAGCTTCCTGAAGGCTGGGATTGCAGGCATGTGCTACTGTACCTAGCTAGATTTAAAAATACATTCTCTTTTCTTCTTGAATTGCTTTTTTTCTTCTAAGGTTCTTAAGAACACATCTACATCATTTAAGTGAGATATAGTAGATGAAGTTCTCCTTTGTATTGTGCAGTCTTTTTCCCTTAGAGACCTCTCACTTTGGTCAGAATGCTGATTGTGGTTGTGGGTAGTTTGTGGGTCCTATTAATAGCCAGTCTTCCTATAGAATTGATGTCTATTAGATATAGGTGGTTTAGAATCTCCATAGCTTTGAGGTTAATAAAATTCCATTATTGGAAATCAATTATTTAGTAAATGCTACTGTACAGTATTGTCATTGTAAAAGGGACTAACAGTAATTATAAGGCCAATAACTTTAGTCTCAAGTGCTTTCTGGACTGTTTTGTGTATTTGAAATAATATAATTGTCATAGCAATCTGATGTAGAAACTCAAGCACTAAAAACACTTTTGTTTAAAAAGTGAACTAACTTTTTAACCAAAGAAGTCTGCTTGTAGTTCCTGTTCCCTTAACCACTGAATGCACTCCCTTTTCAGGAAGGAACATGTAGAAGAAGAATAATTTTTCAAGGAGATTACTGTTTATTAACATTTTCTTAAGTATAGAAACATTGGATTGATCCAACCCTCATCAATAAAGATTTTTTAAAATAATTCTGTCAATAAACTTATGATTCTGTGTACTTGTTACTATGTTTTAGTAGCATATTTAGTAGTATTGTGTTCAATAGAATTGTTTTGATCCTAATTTTGGTAATTTTACTTACAGTTTATTCCGATGCCTGTTCTGTATGGTGTTTTCCTTTATATGGGAGTTTCCTCATTAAAAGGAATCCAGGCAAGTCTTAAGTGTTGGATGATTCTGTGTAAAAACCTAAAAGTGCTTGAAATGTACAGATGTTGTTTTATATTAGTGACATAACTCTCTACTCTTTGAGTACAAGGCACTTTTTAACTGGTAACTGCAGAGCCCTATTACTCGCTGTACCTGCCCCACAAGTGACCCGAAATGGCCCTTACCTGTGTTTAATTAAAGCCAACAACAAAAGCTCCTCTGACCCTCAGTACAGAGTGTTACAGTGTGGGAGCAGATCCAAAGATTAGAAAGAGAAACAAGTGTGGTTTGTATCATGGAGAATACTAATTCTAGGACCTGAGAAATGGTGGGTGTGCTCATTCACTCTGACTGTGGTATTGCCTTTCATTTATATGGCACAGCTGGATCTAGAAGAATTTGGATGAGTTGTTTTCTGTAATGCTCAAAATGGTGGTTGAGAAAGAGGAAAGAAAAAAAAATGATAGTTTTGTGAATCAAGAAACAAGTAGAAGGGTGTACAGAGGTTAGTAGGTAAGAGAGCAGTTGGGGTAAGGCCAGCACCCAGTTACGCTGCTGCTCTGTCTTTGTCCTCTGTTACTTCCTGGAAAAGAACCCGATGAAACTCAGTAAGATTTCCACAGGGGAGCATGTTCAGGTCAGCACAGGAAGACTCCCATGGTCTCTCTCTCCCACAGAAAGGATGTTGTCTGTAGTTGCCAGCAGGTGTGCTAGTGGCAGTAGGATTTTTCCAAGGTAGCTTTTTAAAAGCCTAGTCCAGGATCTTTGCCCTCCCCAGTCAAGAAATGTTCTTCTGTCTCACTGGGTTTCTTACTGCAGTTGTGCGGGGTTGATAGGGCTGATCTTGTTTCTAAGTTGTGAATGAGACTATGAAAGCACACAAAACCAAGGAATTTGCTCAAAGTTTCATTTTCAATGAATGAAGAATTGGAAATTTGTGACCTCAAGTTATCCTCATATAATCAGTACTGTGAGGCTTGGGGAGTACCTTAGAAGTCATTCAGTTGTACATGTTACAAATCAAGTGCAAAGAGATTAAATGACTTGTATGTCTGACTTCATCTAAATGTTTTTTCCTTCCTGTGTGTTGGGTTTTTTAGTTAATTGCAGTAGTTGAAGCTGATTTTTCTGGGGATCCAGAAATTCTTTGTTGAAACAGTGTCCTGGACTATCAGAACATTTCAGGAAAGATATAGTTGACATTTAATGCACAGATCCCTAAGTTTGAGTACAATTTCATTTCCTAACACTGCGACAGATACTTTTTGAAAGCTCTCTTTCTTATTTTGTTTTGTCTCCCTCTCGCTAGTTTTTTGACCGTATAAAATTATTTGGAATGCCCGCTAAGCACCAGCCTGATCTTATCTACCTCCGCTATGTGCCTCTCTGGAAGGTCCACATTTTCACAGTCATTCAGCTTACTTGTCTGGTTCTTTTATGGGTGATAAAAGCTTCAGCTGCTGCGGTTGTTTTTCCCATGATGGTAAGTTTTTTCAGATTTATTTTGTCAGCAGTTGATACCATGATTACATGTTTTCATAATGATTCTTTTAAAATTTATAATTGATTTTAAGAAAAAGAATAGGCCGTTTTAATCACCTTAGGTATTTGAAGCTGTGGATGACCTCTGTGCATCTTTGAGCCAGTTTTTTGTCCCATTCTGAATTTTTGTATATTTTCTAGGTTTTGTTTAACTTTTTAGTCTTGAACTATATGAGCTCTAGTTTCTTTTATTTATTTATTTTTTGTTTTGTTTTGTTTTTCCTTTTCACTTGCTATGGTGCTGGGAGTGAAACTCAGGGCTTCACACATAAAAGCTAACACTCTACCAGTCTGTTCCTAGGTCTTGAGCTCTGTATTTTTAAGCGATTTAAAAATTTATGATGTTTGTGGAGCAAATATAATGCCAAATTCAAAAAGAAAAGCAACTAAAATAACATAGGGTTTTAAATAGAGTTCAGTGTGCCTTTTTTTACAAATTGACCAATGCAGAAGATAAAAAATTATGAAATAATTTTATGTAACAAATTATAACAAACTACCACAATTGGCATGATTTAGAAACAACAGAAGTTTATCACCTCGGAGTCCTGGAGGCTGCTAGTCTCACTGGGACCATGCTCCTTCTGAAAACTGCAGAGACTTCTTTCCACGCTTTGTGCTGACTTCTGGGGCATTGCTGTGGTCCTTGGCTATCCTTGGCTTGCAGCTGTGTAACTGCAGTCTGCCTTTGTCCTCACACAGTGCTCTTCCTCTGTTTGGCATGACACTGTATAAGGGCACGATCCGTATGGGGTGCCCACCCTCCTCAATGACTTTTTTTTTTGAGATAAGCTCTCACTTTGTAGTTCAGGCTGGCCCTGAGCTCACAGTGTAGCCCAGGTGAGCCTCGAATTCACAGCAGTCCTCCTGCCTCTTCCTCCTGAGTGCTGGGATTATAGGCATGAGCCACCATGCCTGGTCTGTGACATTTTTCTTAATTCCATCTGCCTTAACCCTTGTAGCAAGAGTTAACTAGAAAGTTAACTTTCTATATAAAGTCTTTTTATATATACTTTCCTTTCTAAGTGCTGCAATTTATATGCTACTTAATGTTCCATCTCCCCACTTGTGAAGGTTCTTGCATTGGTTTTTGTGCGCAAGCTCATGGACCTGTGTTTCACAAAGAGAGAACTCAGTTGGCTTGATGACCTCATGCCAGAAAGTAAGAAAAAGAAAGAAGATGACAAAAAGAAAAAAGAAAAAGAGGTAAAAAAAAAAAAAAACCCAATCCAAGAATTTTAGATTTCTCCCATTCTCTTATTTAATATTTTATCTATTTAATGTACCATATAGCACAAACTATTGAATGAGTTCCTTTACTTATCATAAGACCCTTAATAAAATGTAGATAGTGTTTTTCTCTCTACTTTACAAATGAGGAAACTGAGCCAAGGGCATACTGGGTAGCTTGTCTTAAGTACCTCCTCTTCCCTGTTTCACAATCGTGCCCCTTTATACCGCTGACACTGGACTAGTTTTAGAAAATTACATATTTGTGTACTTAACAGTAGAAGAAGTAAGGGCATTTAGTAGTTTAAAACATAGATAAAATATTTCATATCATCATTCTGATTTAACTGTATGTGCATTAATTACATTAATTTTAGCATACATTTCAATAATCTAATAAACATATGAGTAAAAGGAATTTAAGTATAGTTCTTCTAAAAGAATGTTTAGTAAAGCTTTGGTCATTTTTTTTTCCAGTCTGAGATGGGATTTTTCTGTATTACCAAGCTGGTCTGGAAGTGGTGGACCTGGAGTCCTCCTGCCTCAGCCTCCCATGGAGCTGGAGCTGTGGGCTTGTCATCAGCCCCAGTAAATGCGTGGGCTAGGTGTACACTGTTGTAGACTAAGATATAAATGTAAATGCTTCATTCTGAGTAGAGTTGCTTTTAATTAAAACAGTGCTACCACTGAAGGAAAGAAGTACAGACTAAACATACAGTATTAATGATTTTGTTGATTATAGTGCTATACTTTATTTTCTCATACATAGTACTTGAAAATCAAAGATAAGGTACACATTTTTAGAGGTAGAAAACTTATTGAATTTGTTTAGTTTTTTTGCAAAAATTGTAACTATGATATTAGGCCAAATAGCCCTAATAATAAATAAATAATTTGAGTCTCCATGTTTGTTTTCCTTAATGTTAATAAATATGTAAATACATATTAGCATTTGTTAATTTCATCTCAGTAGGATGTAATTTATAAAGTACTTAGGTCAGGTTACCTGTTTATCTTTTCTTATATCAGTTACAATAATAATTAGTGGCACATACTAGGAATCAAAAGTAAAAGTAACCCTTTTTTGGTACTGGGGATCAAACTTAGGACCTTGTGCTTGCAAGGCAGTCATGGTGCCACGGAGAAAAGTCTACAGCCCTTTAAATGTGACTTTTAAAAACAATGAAAGTGACTTTTAAACACAAAGATTTATTATTTCATGTAAGAGAATTCCCACAGTAGGTGGTCTGGTGTTGCAGCTCCACAGGGTTATCAGGGACCCATTAGTATGTCCCTCCTGCTCTGGGCGTGTAGATGCGGATTTCTTCCGTCTTCAGCTTCACTTTCTGGGTCAAAATGGCTGCTGAATTCCAGCTCTCATGTGAGTGTTAGCGAGGCAGGAGGAAGGAAGGGACACGAGTCAAAACAGTTCTTATTCGACGGTCATATTTTCAAAAGTCTTTCTAGAAATATCCAATAAATTCTCTCTACCATATGTCCCCAATTTGTAAGAAATGCTGGGAAATTTATGTAACCAGTTGTTTATTTGTTTTATGTTGAAGTTAGGTCACATTGCCACCTGAGAATGGTGGAATTTCTGTGAGTAAGAAGAATATGAAATCTTTCTTAGCTGGTTTACCCTACCGGCTTTCCCCATTAGTAGCATGTTATAATTTGAATCACTAGTGCTCATTTGGTTGTCAATTTCCAGGGGACATCTCATCTAAGATAGGACACTATTGATTGTCACAACTGGAAAGTTGTATTGGCATTCAATGAGTAGAAGCTAGAAAGCTGCAAAATAACTTGCATACACAAGACTTCTGTCTACATCAAAGAATTATTAGTCTAAATGTCAATATTACTGAGGTTGAAAATCCTGCTTTCCACAGATGAGGTCTTAGTCACACTAAATTGTGATGAAAAACAAGAGATTTCATGAAATTTTTTATACACTTATGTAATAACTGATACTCATTTATGTGAACTAATTTCAAATAGTATTAGTTCGCTGTGACAAATGAATGTCACAGAATTTAAGATTAATCTAAGTGGTATTAATGAAACTTTCAGTTATGTTACATTTAAAGTAATATGACATTTAAGTAACATCAGTTTGAGTTTCTAAGTCTTTACGATGTCCTAATATCTGTCCTCTTGGAAATATTCTGGGAAATGTAATCTCTTCAACATGTGTGGCCTACAGGAAGCTGAACGAATGCTTCACGAGGATGATGACACTGTGCACCTTCCATTTGAAGGAGGGAGTCTGCTGCAAATTCCAGTTAAGGCCCTCAAGTATAGGTGAGATACAGCATTATTTTGTTTTAAAGTGTCATACTCATGTCAAGTACACAGATAAGTCATGTAATGCTTTAAAGTAATGATTTCAGTTTTTTAAAAAGATGATAAAAATGTGTCTGGCATGTGAACTCGCAGGGAGCTTTAACAGTTGGAAAAGGAAGTCTCTTGATGCCTTTCTACTCAGGTTCTAGCAAGATGAAGAACAGCCGGGCTTGGAGGAGAGCCTTAAACTGCTGTGCCAGCCACTGGGATTTACTTGTCTTCCTTCCACTTGTCTAAGAAGTTTAAAGCTGAAGTTTCAGAGTAGTTCCTTCCATTTTTCTAGTTAAAGTAGTAGCATTCCTTTTTATTGTCTTTTCTGTCTCAGGAGGGCTGGAGTAGAAAAGAAAACGTGTAGTTCGTTTTCTGGGACCCTCCCAGCATGTACCTGAGCAGAGGCTCTGTGACTTTCCTAGTTTTCCAAGGTGTAGTTTCATTACTGGCAATCAAGGTGTGAGGTATGGAAAATAATGAATGGGTTTTATTTATAGTTTGCCATGTGTCGTCTGGGTAATAAAGAGTTTGGGAAATGAACTTTTTTTTGTAGTTTAAAAGGTTAAAAACTTGTGTTTCTTGTGTATATTTTTTTAAAATTTCTACACATTTCCACCTATGATTGGCTGTTTAGAGTTGAGAATTCAGTTAAACGCTGAGCATAACTTCCTCTTCTGATCAGTTGGAAAAAGTTCGCTGGTATAGTATTTAACTTGATGCAATTATTTTTTCAGCTTTTGAAAAATAATTCTTACAAAGTTACATTTGGTCTTGTTACATGTTGTTTGGCTGTGATAAATGAATGAAATGATTTGTTTTTTGTACTTTACTTTTTGCTATTATTTTTCTCCCATTGTTGTTATTGTTATTTTTCATGTTTTTTTTCCTTTGAGTCTTGATACACTTTACGAACAACACTTTACAGACTATAGAAACCTTCTCAGAAAGTGTATCTTTGATATACTTTAAATTCAATGCCAGATATTGCAGTCTTAGCTGACCAGTTTTGGTGGACTGCTTTGCTGAGTTTTATAAATGTATGTTATATGAATTTTATTGATAATACCTCTAAAATAAAAAAGAACTGCAACAATTAGTAAGTCAGTTTCCTGAGGTTATTTGTTCTTTAGTTTCTCCATGTAAGTATCAATGAACTTCACAAATTTAAATGGAATTTACACTGTCTGATATGTAATAGAAAGAAAAAGTATCTGAGTTTTTTCTTTTGCTTTTCAAATGATATGATTCACTATTAAGAACGCTGCTTTTCTTAAGATAGAAACATCATGAATCCCAAAAAATTGCTGAACTATTTTTTGGCCAGTATTTTACTTCTTAAGTAATTTTAGATTACTTGCCATGAAGTCAAAGGAGATATTATATGAAAGCATTTGGAAACTGTAAAGCTCTCTGAAATATGAAAATGATTTGTATAATGCAGATAAACTTTTTCACTTAGTTTTATTTTGAGATAAAATACATACAGTGTACAAAAAAGGTTGCACATTTCTGCAAATGGGAAAATTCTTACTTAGAGAGGGATAGAAGCTAGAAAGTATACTGGGAATTATTCTCTTCAGCCAAGGGAATCAGTGCTTCAGGAAGGAAGAGCTGCAGGCTCCATGGCCCTGCCATTGTGAACCTGGGCGTTGAGACTCTCCTGTGACCCCACCACGTTTCTCTATAATTTTACATTGTAAACATTCTGACTTAAAAGTATCAACAGAGCAAGTGCTGCTGTGTAATTACTCATAACCTTGCCGTTGTGACATTAACGTGATCTAATTTGACACTGTATATATAGCTTGTTTGCATGAAATGTTTTTCTTTTAGTAAAGAAAGAAGAGTTGAACATACATCTGTTAACCTTATGGTCCTTCTGTATTGCTTGTGTCTGGTAACCTTGAGCCCTAAACTAACTGTGTATGGATGTCATGTTGGATTTGGGGGTCTTTAAGTCATTTTTTCAGTTGTTTATAGACACAGAATCATTACGTTATTCTCTTATAAATGGATAATATAGTCTTTTAATTATGATACATGTGATAAAATTAACACTGACACTAAAAATGTGAGTGTCAGCCAAAATGGGGATTACATAGCTTTTCTAATATTATCTTTAAATATTTTCAGAACTTTGTTCTTGCTTGTAAAGTGTCATCCTTCTTTTCTGAATGACTTATAAAGATGATGAGCAATGAGGATTTTGTAGTTTTTCTCTTTCTTTTGTTGCGTTGCCTGCCTGGCCTTGACCACACTGTCCTGCACCAGCTTTTCAGTCCGTAGGATTATAGTGTGTTGTGGTTTTGATTTTATTTTAATGTTTTCTTGTGCACTATGGATATTTATTTTAAGAAGACTGAAATTTGTACCAGTTATGAAATTTTTCTAATTGATGCATTTTTTAATATTTATGAGCATATTAATGTATCATTTATATTATTTCAACAATGTACAGCCAAGATGACCAGAGAACATCATTATGGGAATACTGCCTAAGTTTCATAAATAAATATTGCTAAGTTACTTGTTTGTTTGAGACACAGTCTTGTTATATAATCCAGGCTTGCCTTGAACTCACTGTGTAGCCAAAGCTGGCCTCAATTTAATGGCAGCCTTCCTGCCTTAGCCTCCAGAGTGCTGGGATTGCAGGCATGCATCACCACGCTCAACCAAATCTTGCTAATTTAATTTTATGCTTAGTTTTAATTATAAAGGAAGATGTAATTCTACGTGAGGCCTTTGCAAATGAACTCCAGGATTTTGATATCTTGCTGAACCTTGAGTTAAGTGCATGACAAGGATTTTCCTGATTTTATGTTGATGAAAGCAAATTATCATATAGATATAAAAATGACAATATTAATGCTTTGCAAGTACTGAATACTAACCATAAAGTGTATTTGTTCCTCAGTGTTGATCCCTCAGTGGTTAACATATCAGATGAAATGGCCAAAACTGCACAGTGGAAGGCACTTTCCATGAATACTGAGAATGCCAAAGTAACCAGACCTAACACGAGGTAGTTACAATTGTTTATGCACTGTCTCCCCATTGCCAGTTTTTACTTTACCTACAGAGAGCTGTACAGTAGAATTATCACACTCACCTTACCCAAGTCATGTTGTCCCTAACAAAACCAACGTTCCAGCTTTTCTCCCTCACTTCTTCCTTTTATCTGTCATTTTACCTTTTGTTTTTTGCAGTGCTGGGGATTGTACTCGGCCCCTTGTGCTTGCAAGATAGGCACAGTACCACTTGAGCTAAATTTTCAGTCCCTTATCATTTTATTATTAATTGACCAGATACTGGTAATGATTCTGTTGTATAATTTTTAAATTTAGATATTTGCCCATTTCAGAATATTTAAGAATTTAAAAAATTTTTATGAAGAATAAATTTCATATGGCAGTGTAGAATAGATACATAAGAGATTTAAAAACATAAAGCAAGAGTAAATAAATATTCTAATTGGATACTGTCTTAGCCATGTGAAATGCTGGTCCAAGGAGGAAACACAAGTGTTTTCCTTGTTGTTTTGATTTGTTTGGCTTGGCTTGGCTGCCTTGGCTTTATTATATCACTCTTTAAGTCAGGTAAATGTTTCCCTGAGAATATGTGGAAGAAATTAAATTCATTAATATAGAGACCATTGTGATAGAGCATATAGGCGGGGGATTTAGTTCAGTGGTTTCGGCGCCTGTCTTGCAAGTGCAAGGACCCAGGTTCGATTCTTGGTAACCAATACAGTACTGGGCATGGAGACTCACCCCAGCAGCAATCAGTACCACATACCACAGTGCTGGGCGTGGTGGCTCACGTCTGTAATCCCAGCACTTGGGAGGCAGAGGCACAAGGATTGCTGTGATGTGAGTTTGAGGCTGAGCTCAGGGCCAGCCTGAATACAAAGCGAGACCCTGTCTCAAAAAACCTTAAAAAAAAAGATAGAGCATATATTCGAATTTACATAGCCTTTACTTAAATTTCTTCTTAGGCAGCACTTCTTTCTTCACCTCACTACATGGCCTGAAACCTGGAAGTTCTGTTTTGATTATCTTTTGAAGGTCAATTCTCAGATCTCTGAATGGTTGAAATATGTTTTCCAAGACAGTGTGTCATTCATATTCAACTAATGTCTTAGGTCCACCATGTGTCACATCTCTATTGGGTATGGTAGTAGTTTTGCATGAGCTTCAGATCAAGACCTTCTAAGCCGGTGATCATGTGCTGATCTCTTACTTAACTGTCTTTCTGAACTCTTATCTAATGATGATAATAATTAGCCTTTTCTTTTAATTCCTTCTTTATCTTCCTAAGAATCTTTTTTTAACTTAATCTCCATCAGCAGTATGTTTTCCTTTTGCATCATTGTTTCTTGAGTTCTTGTTTTCTAAGATGTAGTATTTCCTGTTTAAATTTCTATTTTTAGTCTGTAATATTGTGTTTAATGTATGGAGATAGAGTTGTGCTAAGTTGTCCAGACTGGCTTTCAACTCCCGATGGTCTCACCTCAGCCTCCTGAGTGCTGGGATTATTGCTGTGTAATCCCTTGTGAAGTTTAAAAGTTAAATTCCTTGTCAGTTTGGGTCTTATAGCCAGAACCTCACCTATCTCTTTAATCTTAGTTACTGTTTTTCATACTCTTGGCCCAAGATGTTATATAGTTCTGATAAAAATAAAGACCTCCTAGTAATACTAACATATCTCGTTAGCCTTCTACCTTTCACTTGACTATTACAAATCATATGAAAATAAGCAGAATGTCTTGGTTATGTGATTCTGACAGAAGAAATATTGGGAGATCTTTCAGTGTGTCTGGAGAAGGTAGCAAACAATAATGTATTTCTCTGCATTATGAAAATGTTTTTTTTAAGATCTAGGTGTGGTCTGACAAATTAGCTAACCAATTAAATCCATCTATAGAGAGTCAACTTGTATCACTAATTTTAAAATGTAGAGTATGTGTTGTGATCTTGTACTTGTAAGCCAGATTTAGGAACAGAAGTTTTGCCAATTTGTTGCTTTTTAAAGCAAATTAGTTAATGCTTAGTTACATTAACAAAAGTTTGTATAGTGGATTTTTCAGTGCAAAAAAGTCAGATGCTACAATTGTTATGCATGAGGTAAAGCTAATAAACATTGTTTTATATTGACCCATTTTAAAGAATTACAACTTAAAAACATGAATTTCAACTGAAAATAATTTTAAAATCCTAAGAATTTTTAATATGTGACTTTCTAGTTAAGTTTACTGGTACTAAAAATGAGTAGTAAAATTAAAGTAGCAAGTCATAAGTTAGGAGTGCTATTGAATAGTCATCTGAAAGGTTTAACTTAGATACTCTTTGTTGGCTGTATTTAGAATGTAGTATTTGTTTTTCAAATATTTTTTCTTTCTTTCTTTCAAATAGCCCTGAAAAACCTGTGAGTGTGACAATAAATTTTGAAGATGAACCATCAAAGAAATACATGGATGCTGAAACTTCATTATAGAATCGAACCAAGCAGAATTATATATAGATATAGATATAGATGTATATCTATAATGTATGTGTGTCATATCACTATAACAATATTGTATGTCATGCTATGTATGCATGGCTACTGAATCTTTTGAAATAATACCTGAAGTTTGTTACAAGCATCATGGAAACTGTGTATATTAATGAAATAGTCTCTTAGAAATGAGGTACATGGTTGTTATTATTCACATATTTATTCTGTTGAAAAAAGCTTTTCTGTTCTGCAGTAGAAAGATGTAGAGAAATGCACAGCAGGCTTTTCTTAAATCTCTTTGTTCATCAGTGGCAGTCCATACCAACCTTCGTGGTACATACCTAGTTTATATATTTATCATTTTTACTTGAGTGTCTAAAATTTTTCACTTATTACTTCACCTTTGTTACCTTAGTACTTCGTAGGAAGAACAGAGTATGTCAGTGCTGTGAAAAAACAACACATTATGGCTTCTCTGTGTTTTACTTCTGTGGCTGTCTGCCATGTTGCACAAATGATGGCGTTATCTTGGCCATAGAGTGGGACAACAGTGGAGACTTTCCATGTAGGAAATATAGTTTTTAACCTTTAGTTTTAGGAATTTTTTTTTTAAATCCTTAAACTTCCATATCTAGGTTTCCATTCTAAAAACCAGGTATTTATAATTTAGCACCCATGCCAGTTGTAACTTTATGAATTTTATAAGTTATAAAATGACAGATTACAATGACTTTTGTTACCTTTGTAGAAATTTTCTCAAGATTTACACTTTTTATAGAATTAATAAATCCTCTTCTTTGCTGTGGCTCTCTTAAAGTCAAATAGTTTGTATGAGGTTCAAGATCTTGATTAGATTTTCATTATAAATACTATGATCAAGTAATCAGGAGTCAGAATTCTTTCACATGGATTTATGATAAGTATTACTTTATTAAGAATTACCTTTCATTTTTTTACTGTCATTTTTCTTATATAGATTATATTTAATAGGTTGTTCCCCAAAATTTCATTTTTAAATATTTATTTTATTGATATGCTTGATTAAAACATTTGAAAAGGTAATCAGTGTAAACTTAATGTAAATAATTGGTGCTCACTTACATTTTATGTTTATTAGCTGAATGAAATTGACAGATTTTACATTTTTGATACAAAGTACTGCCATATTCATCTTTTAAAGAAAATCAGATACGCCTAGCTCAGTTGATGGCATTCTTCCTGTTCTGTTAGTATTTTTTAATTTAGTTTTTCCTAGCTGTTCTTTTAATTTCTAGCAAATAATTTTAGTCATCTTTTATATACTCTTAACTCCACACTAAATAAATAAATGTTATTGTTAAGCTTGTAGGACTGGATGAATAGGGTTGTGAAATTGATTTGGCAGGAGACTAATTTGCAAAATCCAAGGGAATATTGATAAATTACAGGAATACCAGAGATGGTGACATGAATATTAGGGAAAAGGTTTTAGTGAAATTCTAGTGCTCTCTTTAGTCAATTATAATAAGACAAAAAGTATGAAGAATCGATCTGAAGGATCACAAAAATGCCAAAAGCTGATATTTTAGCAATTCTAAAGTATTTTAAGTCCATTCTAAAGTACATAGTAACTAATATAATTTCCCCTTCTGCAGATTCTGGTTCAATAATAAATTCTATTTCTTCACCTGAGATGTTGGAACTGTAGCTGGTTTTCTTTAGAAAATAATGTAATTAGCATTATTTGGTACTGTCTGTAAAAGTTTTAGACTCTGTTGGTAATCAATGGAGAATATTACCCATGGTGCTTATTATCATTTATGTGCTTCCACTAAAGTGATTATTTTTTAGTCAGAGCAGCAGCATCATTTCCAAAGTCCCCCAGTATCTGCTGCTATATTTTTTAAACTTCCCTGATATACCCAAAACAAGAACAGTTCCTCAAATCATTTGCTTGTGTTTAGACAGCAGAGGGTTAGCAAATGTATAAGTGACTTTAAAATTTAAACTGAAAACTTGCTGGGTTCATAGTGTTTCTCTGATTTTATACAATTATGTGTAGTAATTATCCAATGCTAGAAAAACTATAACTTGCAACACACTTAAACATTCAAAATGTTCTACTGTTTCCCATTACTAATGGCTTCTGCTTTTTTTTTGACTACTTGATTTACAAAATGATCTGATGACTACTCCGTTGAAGAGCAAAGGTAACTCATTTTTAAGTAATTGACTGCTTGTGTTAAGTGGAATCATGGATAGTATTCATTGCAAGATGGTGAAAGACAGAATTCACTACATATTAATTTTTAAGGTTTGCCTTAAATAGGTGTATATGAGTAGTAGTAATTGCTGTGTACTGATTTACCTCACGGTGCAAAATAATTAAACCTGTGCATATTCCATTCACAAAATAAATTCAGACAAACAGCCCTGCACTTTCTTAGATGCCTTGATTTTCAGAATGGAGCTTAGTGCTACTGAATCCCCTGGCCACAGAGCCATCTCAGGATGTTCTTTTCTCTACCCTATTTTATTTATTTATAGATGTCTGTTTACAAAGACTATAATAAATTCTGATGTTAACCATCTGAAATTTACTTCATTTGCTGTTTCAATTTAAAATAGCATCTTTTGAGAAAATGAGCTGAGTTCCTCACGGTAAAAGGATGATTATATATTTTTAATATTAGATGTGCTGATACATACACTCTTTCTGAAGCGTGTGTGTGTGTGTGTGTGTGTGTGTGTGTGTGTGTGTGTATGTGTTTGGAGTTAGCAATCTTAAATTTCTTACATTGTTTAAAACTAAAACTGTGGCGTACCAGTGTTCATATTTGCCAAGTCTTTTGTAAAATGTGTTGGATAAAATTTTTATGTGCTAATGCATATATTTATAAAGTAGATTTGTTTACCACTCAAAATGAATAATTTTTGTCTTCATCCAAAAACACATGCTTGTCCACATACTCCATGTTTCTCTGTGAGTACACTAGCTGCCTTATTCCTTCACATAGGCAGGATCAAAATTCTGTTAAAAACCTAAAAACAAGCAAACAAAAAACTGGCTTCTGAAACTGAGGTACAATACAAGAGCTTGCTTGGAGGATTTATATTCATGTGTGTCAGTTCTTTTAATGTGCTCTGCAGTTTAACAGTTTCACATGTGGAACATCTTGTTTCCAAGTACTCTCAGATTTTGGATATGTAAGCCATCAATATAACATTGCAAGTCAAAACTGTTTAACAACTCAGTGTTTTTAATTTATTTATGTAGTTTTACATCATTGTTATCATGTACAGTACTAATAGGGAAAATGTATCTTCTTTTATTCCACCAATTATTTATTTTTAAAAAGTAAATTTAAAGACTAAGAACAGGTTTAAAATGGTGTTCAGATTTCAGACTTTGACAGTCTTAATATCTCTTTTCTAACTTGTCAGGAAGTTAAGTGTCAGTGATAAAAACATAAGTTGCAAATGGAATAATCTAAAAAGCTTTTTAAAATTTAATTACCACATACTTAGAGTAACTGTTAAGCTCCACTTTTGTTCTGTTATGAATCATTTTTTTGCACATTGATTGGTTTTTGTGCTATGGCTTTTCTTAAGTTGCTTTATTCAAGGTATTTGTTTTATATGGGAGGGTCTTTCAGTGTTTACTGTGTTTAAATAAACAAAAATTGAATTTATTCATTTATGTAATATTTGATACTTTGTAATTTCACAGTATAGGTAGAATTTTTATGACTTTTATAATTACAGTGATATTTGCTTTTGTAATAAAATCCAAAGTAAATTGACATTAAATTGTAGAATTGATATTTTTTGTTCATATGAAGTACAAGTCTATCTAAATGTGTAATGTGAACCATCCTGCCTTTCACATTTGTTTCATAATTGTGAGGAAAAACTATTTTTTGTAGATATCATTGAAGTTGAAAGAGCAATAAAAGTCTACTTAATTAAATGCTGGCTACCGTTTTTACTTTGTATTTGATTGGAAGAGCTGTCTATCTGTCTCGGCCTGAGATGAGGTAGGGAGGGAAATGAATGATTGGTGTGACCTGCCTCATGTTCGAATGCTTTATGAGAAATATACAGAACAGAAGAAAAAGAAGGTGAAACAAAAGTGTTTCACTGAGGCATTTTCATAGTTAGGAAATACTGAAATAACCCTTGTTAACTCTGAACTGACCTTTGTCACAAGTTTGGAAGTGATTTGTCTTGTTGGTGTTGCCTCTGACCATTTTCAGTGCATATTTAAGTTACTTTTGTATTTCAGTGCTATAGTTGAAATTTTGTATTGTTTCACATTTGAGCTATATAATTGATACAGTTTGTACATATATTTTAGGACAGTAAAACATGTTGGAAAACAAAACAAAGCATCAGGTCTTAAATTTGAGCCCTGCTACGTAAACTGTGTCAGCGCAGGTGTGATCTCTTTGGGTTTCACACATCTCATTACAGGGACAGTTTGGATCCTTAACACTTGGAGATGTTAGTGCACCTCTGTCGGATCCAGCATCTTTCATACAGTTTACATCTACACAGTTTTAACTCATTTTTAGAGAAAGCTGAAACATTCAGAGAAGTTAATTCTTTACAGAGAAGTAGAAGGATGAGAGGCACTTTCCCTGCACTGATGAAGATTAAGATGAAAGAGTCATTGTGCCTCACTGCTTAAGGATTAAAATGTATATGTAGCATATTCTTTGACTCCCTGTCAGTCTTCCTGTCACCTTTTTCATAGTTTTATTTATTTATTTATTTATTTATTTTTGGACTGGTAACATTAGTTCTCATGGTTTTATGTTGAATTTTATGTTTTTTTCTTTCATTTCACCCTTTTGCATTTCTAAAATAAGATATTGTTAAATATGCGTTTGATTAATTCTACAAATCCAGGTCCTATTATCCCACTAGGTTACTTGTTCAGAACAGAAACATCAGGTCATGATTCACTATAAGTCAAGTTTTGGAGAATTTCCTCAGGTGTTGACACATTAGTGTCACTGAGATGAGACTGAGCAGGGAGGGCCCTGTGCCTGCAGAAACAGATTGTGATGGATACGGGCGCTTTGCATCTCTCTGTCCTCCCTCCATCACTTAGTGCCTGTTATATTGGGGTGTTTAGGAAATGTCTTGCTTAGCACTAGCACATGGTGGGAAGATCAAGTGAAATAGCATGAAGAGAGAATATAAAATAGGGGCAACACAAAACTGAACACTCTACATTTTATATTGATTTTTAGAGCTCCCCAATGCCAATTATCTTTAAGGCTTTAATACAATGCAAAATAAATGTTTTTGTTTTGTTTTTACGAAAGAAGCTGCAGACTTCCACACTAATTGAAGTGACTTGTTCCAGGGACACGAAATGAACCAGTAGTGATAGTTTTACTGTACCATACAGTTCCTTTGATCTCGAGGTCACCTGTTTTCACAGCACCATTTTCTTTCTGCCTGAAATACTCAGTACGCGTGAATAACTGAAAATGTGACATATTAAAGGTATTTAGCACATTGCTCTGATTTCAAATTAAATCTTGTTTTCGAGAACAACTGATTTGACAATCTAACAATTCTTTGAGTACTACAAAATGAAACTTTTTTCTCACCCATTTTATTTCAAAAACCAGAAACTGAGCAATCTAAATAAAGAAAAATTCACAGCGGGTAGGAGACTGTTCACAAGCGGCTGAACATTTGCCAAAGGCTGCTGCTAGTCTGCTCCCAGTCAGCGCCACTTGCCGCCTCTTTTGCCGGCTGTCTAGGGGTTGGACGCTGCGCGTTCTCTGGTTGCTGAGGCAACTGGGGCAGGCGTCACCTGTTACCATGGCATTCTGCACTTGGCAGCATAGCCGTTTCTGATTGGCTGAGGTATCTCAGCAAGGTAGAACAAGAAGTGTTGGTATTGGCCCACCTAGCGCCAGTTGGTGGCCTAAGGGAAGATTAAAAACCAACCTTGCGGCTGGCTGCAGTGCACCCAAGGCTGAGGGGAACCTGTGAGAACTAAGAGGAAGGCGGGACCCCGACCCAGAGCAGCGAATGACTGGACCAACAAGGATGAGAACATTTTGAAAACTGGCCTGAAGGAGGGGCAGTCCCTCCAGCGCGGTGAGTGAGGCAGGAGTTGTGCTCTTCTGTGCTGTGCCATTTGAAGCAGGATCTCTGGAGAGATATCCTCAGGTCCTTGTGGCGCAGCGGTGAGGCCTCGGAAGCCACCTTCACTCATGAGTTAGGAGGAAATGTGGACTGTGTCTCCCTTAGGTGAGACAGGGTTTAGCCAGACTCTTTTGAGCAGATGGGGTTGGACTGGAGATATAGGAGGGTAGAAATGTATCCACAGTGTTTTGGATGTTGCTTCCAGTTTGATACTCTGGTTAGGTAGAGCTTGCTCTGATGCCTCTGGGGGCTCATTCTTAATCTCCTTTGTGAGCATCGCTTTCCTGCCTTCCCTTGACATGCTACTGCCCTGGCTTTGCTGAGTGCCTTTCTGCTTTGCCCGGATTAGTTTATTCAATTCCAAGCTTTCAGACACCTTCTATTGATGACCAGAAAGTTTCCACCTCCAGCTTCTACTGCTCCCTTAAGAGTCAGGACCCAAGACCCAACTGCCAGTGAAGTCCTCACAGGTACAAGCCTAAGTGCAAATGCCTTTTTCCTCATCTCGACCAGACTGCTGCTCCCCTCGTACTCCTAGTGTTAGGCATCACTATCTATTCAGTTACCCAAACCATTATCTTAAGCAGCTCCCTTGACAATGCCTCTTCTTCTGCATCGCCATCAGTTGTCAAGGCAACTTAATCTTAGTAGATGTTCACACCACTGTCTCCTCTACAAATTCCACTGGTGGCTTGGTTAAATTTTTTTTTAATTTTTTAATCTTTATTGGTACATTACATAAACGCATCATGATTGCACTCCATAATGGGGATTTGTACCAGTATAAGACACAACTTAATTCTCATTTTTTCTCATAGCCCTACCCATCCTACCACCCCCCCATATACATAAAATTTGCTTCCTTACTTTTTTGTTACAATCTCAACATTTTTCCCCCTTGACCCTATTTTACATTGAGCATTTTCTATTTCACAATATATAACATACAATTCTAAGACTCATTTATATCTTTATTTTCTCATACCAGAGAAAAGATGCGATATGTACCTATCTATTTCACTTATGAGGATATCCTCAAGGTATGTCCATTTAAGTAGAAATGATTCAAACTTATCATTTTTTATGGCAGAGTAATACTCCATTCTGTAGAAGAACCACAGCTTTTTTATCCAGTCTCCAGCTGATGGACACTTGGGTTGTTTCCAAGATGTAGCAATCACAAATTGGGCTGCTATAAACATGGGTGCACAT
>PVIR01027559.1:0-22814 GCA_004026965.1 Petromus typicus | reverse complement strand
AGATTTTAGTTTAACGGACAATTTATTAAATATTTATTTTTAAAACTTTTAAACTATGTTGTAGGCAAACAATATATATGTTAAGTATGTAAGAATGTATCTTTGAAATGTGTGCTCCAATTATATCATATGGCAAAGAAACAATTCATATTTTAAGTTGTAAAATATATAAATTATCATATAAGTATTAAATTTCAGTTGAGGAGCTGGAATTTCATTGTTTTCCTTTTTTTTTTTTTTTGATTACCAAGAAACTGACAAATTATTTCTTAGTTTGATTCTCTTACCTTAGGGTCTCTTACTAATCAACAGAAATAGCAATTTTTCAAGACTTATTGATATACTTAAATTTGTATTATTTTTGTAAGAAATTGGCTATACTAAATCTCCATAGTTTTCTCCAGCAAATCTGGAAAGAAATCATGCATCTCCCTTTTGCCTGTATAATTTTATGTTTTTATGAAGTTAGCTACTTTTCAGTGCTTATTTTGTTTTCCAAATATTGTTTAAATCTTTGTTAAATGATTATGTTAAAAAATCTAGTACCTAACCTTATCTGTACATTTTTATCACTTCAAGCTATAATATTTTGAAACCACTTGTCTAATATCCATTATTATATTTTCTTCATAAATAATTTTATTTAGCATTTTATATATTAGGAAAATCAAGAACATACTTAAATACTAAACAACTATTTCATTTTCTCTGATGCATTTTTACCTCTATAGATGAAGTCTATTACTTTATAAATTCTAACAGTCATGTATATTTCATTTCATTGATAAACTATGCTTTGAATAGACATTTTGCAATTGTTGGACTTCATAGCTTGATTTTAAAATGGGGCACACTGTAAAAATTTTCATTTTACTTGTGGTTAATATGTACTCAACACCTTCCCTCATTGTTTACTTATTTGTATTTTTTTATGCATCAGATTCTTATTGATATTATCTTCAGAAACCCATATATACTTGAAATACATTTATATAAATTTGCCCCTATATTAAAGTCATTCAGTTTTATAGCAGAAGGCCATTGCTGTCCTTCCTATCTCTATTTTAAATTCTTATAATGTAAAGTTCTTCCTTCAACATGGAAAATCATGATCAGGGGTTTAAAGGTTCTTTTTAGTAGATTTACAGTTTTACTTTTGGATGGAACCTTGTGCACTGTCTAAGAACTGGGCTTTGCTCTTAGTCAGGATATTTTTCCTGAATTGTTCCATAAGTATAGTTCTCACATTGCAGAATTTCCTGACTCTTCTTATGTATTTCTTCACCACAAACGAAATCATCCTACTTTTAAAGCCCATCAGTTTCATTCATCTGAATGAAGTGCATAGGTAATTAAGTTACTTTCCCATAGAGTTTTCTAAAATGTACTTTGTACAAGAGCGATTTTATTCATGTTATATCAATCAGTATTTTGTAAATAAGGATGGTAGTTCTCACTGATTTCTTAGTTTACCACCAGTTTTATTTTTTTGTTTTCTATTTTTATGTCTTCTTTTACTTACTAAATTTTCCCCATGATTCAATGGTTGTTTTGTTCTTCCAATATGAATACTTGTGTCAGACATTGTTCACTGTGTTTCATTATTTCCTTTTGCTGTTTATTGCTTTTGTGTTCTTTTCTGATCTTTGTTGCAATTCTTTGGGGGGATTTGATCTCTCACTCTCTCCTTTATTTTGTTAATAATAATCGCTCATTGTTAATCATGACTTTTCTCTATTGTACAGCTATTTTTCTTATTATTTGTTGACTTTAGAAAGTAGTACAATCTACTTCATTTATTTGTCTTTTCCTTGACTCTACGTTAGTAGAATTTATGCTTATTAACAGTTTCTCTCTTTTAGGACATTGGCAATGGAATAAAATGAGACATCTGTTTCTTTGCTATGATCAGCATATTTAGGAATTGGCAGGCTGGCTTGATTGAAATTTTTCTAAATGTGATCACAGTACTTTATGGATTTTCATCTTTTTAAATGAAACTGTAAATATGGATTACAGTTTCCTTTTAATCATGTGTTTGTGGTTCAAGTAAATTTATCAGGATTTAAACTGGAGTGTGGATAGATGACATTTCTCAGAATATGACATTTCTCAGAGAATCATAGAGGAAAGAAAACTAAATTTTTGTCAGAAAAGATATTTTTTACTACATCTTGTGGCATGTGCTTTGTATTTTTCCACTTGATGAGTTTGCTTGCTTACTTTGTTTGCTTGCTTATTTTGTTTTCATCTTCAAAATGATACTACTTCCTTTCCCACCAAACAATAGAATATTTTTGGGAAGATGAGATTAAATATTTTTCTTCATAGCTTATGTATCACTATTATACTTATTTTATTTTTAGTAATTATCTTATACTGAAAAGAAAAAATGTAATGTGGGTTATGGTTTTTGAGATATGATTCACAAAGTTATTGTGTTGAATAGTTTCTCCAATTTTGTAAAAGTACATAGTAGACAACATTACACATCCTTTCTACTCTTGACGGAATCACAAATTTGAAAAACTTTGGTAAATTGAGAAAACTTGTCAAATGGTTACTGAACTTCTAACTCTTTTTCAAATTACCTCTACAGTAGACTATTCTCATTGCAATCTTTGCACCCTGAAATTTTTATATTCAACATGAAACATCCTTTGTCTTGGACTTACTGCTAAAATAACATAGCCTCGATGTCAGAGATCAATTACTAACAATGTTCCTAAAAGGGATGTGAAAATAATTTTAGGAAAATCACTCCTTAACTACAAGGTCTTTCTTTTTGTCATATCAGATCTATTCTGAATGAAACCTCAGTTTTAACACTGCTCTCAAATATTCTCAGTCAGATATAAACGAGTTCTAGAATTGTATGCTATACATTGTGAAATGGAAAATATTCACAGTGAAATAGGGTGAAAATAATGAGATTATAACAAAAAAGAAAGGAAAAAAAATTATGTATATTGGGAGTGGTAGGGTGGATAGGGCTATGGGAAAAAATGAGAATTAAGTTGTGTCATATACTGGTACAAATCCCCATTGTGGAGTGAAATCATGATGTGTATATGTAATGTACCAATAAAGATTTCAATTAAAAAATATTCTCAGTCATTTGCTCTCTCTAAACTTTCTTCTCTCCAGTATTCTGAACTTTGTGATTCTATCTAAATTCACTCAAATGTTTCAGCTTTACATGTCAGAATTACTGTTTATTACTACTTTCATCATTCCCACAACTAACTAGTCACTGGGTGATTCTGAGCATATTTTTAAATGCTTCTCAAATGTCATGTCATCTTTACCCTGTGTCAATGTGTTGTTTTTGGGAAACTATATTACCTGGTTTGTATCAGAGCAACCTGATCACCTCTTTAATCTTACTTTTCTGTGTATGTTATTCTTTCCCCTATGGGGTTTGTAGAGTTACCTACTCATTATATCATGACATTGTTTTGATAAGTTAAAAGGTCTCTAATATAAGATTATTCCTCTTTGGGGAAAAGAAAAAGGAAAGTACATCAATATACTAAACAAACTTGCTATAATGGGAAAAGAAAAAAATATAACACCAAGTGTAGAGAAGGATGTAGAAAAAATTGGCAGTGGGAATGTAAATTGATATAGGATATCCATTCTGAAATGTACGATTGTCTTACATAGAGTGAACCACATGTGTGTAACATACGACACAGCAATCACATTCTCAGGCATTCAGAGAAATGAAAACATGTCTTCATATAAAAGTTTGTATTCAGTATTCACAGCACCTTTATTTGTAACTGTCCTAAAATGAAATGACTGCATTATCTTTCAATGAGAGAAAGAGAAAAAAGTGCTCCCATACAGTGAGAATAGAACACTATTCAAAAAAAACAAAAGGAACAAACTACTGAAATGTACAACTTGATGAGGCCACAAGGCATTATGTTAAGTAAAATAAAAGTCCAATTTAAAAGGTAGTCTGCCATATAATTATATTAAAAAAATCTCAGGGTGACAAGATTGTAGTGACAGATAGAGTCAGCAATCCCTAGGAATTGGATTGTGGCAAAGTTATGACTGTGAAGGAGAACCCTGAAGGAGTGGATGATAGGCAGACAGTGTACCTGCACTGGCGTGTGGTGGGAGCTGCACACATTTACATACATGGTAGATTTTCATAGAACTAAACACCAAGGGGGAAAAAGTGAATAAATCCCATGTCCAGTTAACTGCATTACATTCAATTCTACTGTCTGTTTTGGCAGTAGTCTGGCTTGTATACAAAAATATATGCTGTTGTTCTTTTACTTTCTTTCTTTCTGACCTCTCCTTTATTCTTAATTTATCTACTCTCTTGTTGCTGAGTCTGTCTAATTTCAGGTTTTTCTTCTCTTAATTGCTCTTATTTTTGCAGGAAAGGGGAAATAGTCTGTTAGCCTGTTGCTGCTGGGTACCCCTATTTTTCTTTTGTTCCTTCATCCTCTATTGTCCTCTGGTCAGTTCAGTTCCCAGACATTAAAGCATTTCAGTACATCGTACTCTCTTCTTTTTTCTGTACTATCAGAGGAGGGTAAATACAGTTTCTAGTGGCCCTGCTGTGTTAGCCTGTATTGTTTTGTATTTTTCCTTTCTGTCTTTTTTGTCCTCTACCCTCGATCAGTTTTTGGAGGGTGTGTGATCTTTATACATGCTCTAACCCTGTTTCTAATCTCTCCCTCATCTTCTATCTTTCTACCCCCAAATCCTTGGTGACTCTTTATTTCCAAAGTGCTATATTGAAGAACCTGTATGTTGTAAACATATTTTTGGTTAGTTCTAAATCTGAGGATACAGTCACAGATCTAACTCGTGAGGTTAAAGGTATCAGAATAGTGATTGCCACAGTTTGTCACTTTCTGTGCTGTGTTTGGTACTGATTGTATTACCTCAACCAAGGGGGTAAGATTGTTCTGTTTAAGTGCCTTTTAATGTGTGCCAAAACTGAGATTCCTTAAGGTTCATTACAGATCCAAGGAGGACAACTCAGGAAGTAGCTATCTCCTAAGGGTTCCAAATATTAAGAAGAAAGAGGCTTGCAACAGACATTATCCAGACAGCAGGCCAGGAATTAAACCAAAAACATCAGCAACAAGAAAAGTTAGAAATGAGAAAAAAATTCAAAAGCCCATACTCAAAGTTCATTGCCACAAGAGAATCCAGGGAAAAAGGAAATAGAGCAAATATCAACTCAAACACTAAAACTCTGAGCTGGTAACAAAAGAGGTTCTGAGTTTTAAGCTATTTCAAATTGAAATGTTGATAAGCAGAAAAAGGAAACATTGACTCTAGGGCCATGAATAATAAAATCCACACTTTTATTAAAACATACAATGTAAATCCAAACTGTTTTAAAAATTACCCTAACAACACTATTTTAAAAAGTAATATTTTTTTAGACAATCAAAAGACTGGTACACATGAAATGTCCCATGATGCCAAATTCCTACTTATGTCTAAACGTATTGATATCATTCTTCTTCATAAAAGTCCTTTTTAAAAGCATTACTTCTACATAAAATTTGTTTATAAAGATTTTTTTAAAAATATGTTTTTGTTATTAAAAAAGATGTTTTTGTTATTAAAAAAAGAACGATAACCAACTATTCAATAAATGTTGTATATTATGCTTGCTAAAAAAAAAAAAAAGCATTACTTTTACCCTTTCATTTGACAGCATCATCACACTTGCATTTTCAGAACTCAGCACCACTGGTTTTGTCAATGTGTGTGTGTGTGTGTGTGCGCTTGCGCGTGCACGTGTGCATGTGTGTGTGTGTGTGTGTGTGTGTGTGTGTGTGTGCGCGCGCGCGCACGTGCATGTGCGCATGCCTGAATTGTTCCTGTAGCGTGTGAGTTCAAAGTGTGGCCCGGCATCTTGCTATTCCATGTTCAGTCTCTTCCAGGGAGACAGTATTAGTGCAACCAATTTATAATCTCAGTCTGTAATTGATTTTAGTACACACAAAAATGTCTTATTTCTGGTGTTTTTATCATGCTGCTACCCTTAGACTTTGTTAATAGAAATATTTTTATTTTCCCCTGCCCACAGGGAATGCCTATTTTGCATTGTTATTTCTGACCTCAGTATTCAGACCACACCGAAGCAGAGATTTAGAGACTTTGAGATATATTTTTAAAAGCAACCTTCATGGATCTAATAAACACTAATACCATCTGTGCTTTTCTATAGCCCAGGGAAATTCTATCTAGAGTTACAGGACATTTTTGAATAGAGTTAGAAATATCTACAGTTCCCTTGGAGTCCATAACATTTTATTTGCTTGATATTATGTTTGTGGCATCTAATGCTTGCTGTTATGTGCTATTATAGGCACAATTTTAAAAACATTTGTTTTATATATAAGCTTTTAGGTCAGGATCTCAGAAAGTAATATTAGATTATACTGGCTTTACATGGTAGAATTATTTTCTTAAAATTATGGTAGTGACAAGATGACAGACAGTGGTAATTTCCCATAGAAAGCAAAAGTAGAAAAATAAATTTTGTATTCAACAAATCATATATTACATTGAGTGCTATAATTAGCAATATGTTTATATGTTTACTAATTCTGAACTGTTATTTGTTGTAATTCCCAAGCATTTTCTCAAACTCTCCTAATCATCAGTAAGCCCAGTGACTATCCTTCCTGGCATAATAATTTTGTACTTTATTGTATACAGCACAGAGTAACAGCAATAAGTGTTAACTGAGAGGATTAATATGAGTTATAAATCTCCCAAGATATTCCAGTCAAATTTTATGTCTTACCCTGTACTACAAAGTTCTTCATGGAAGATTTTGGCTGTCTTTAAAATTTTTATCTGCTCTTTGTGTGCTGTACTCCTAGTTTCTGTTTCCCTACAAACAAAGATTGTATTTCCTTTGAATTTCTCACAAATTTCTTTTTCCAGATAAGGATATCTAGGTACATATTGTTTTTCCAATCTTAGGATAATTGCAGCTTTCTCATGGAGACATTTCCTGACTAATCACCTTCCAGTAGCCCTTTCATAATGCATGTGTGGAAGGAAACTGAGGGTAACACATCCAGGTGGAAGACATCCCTCTCTGTCTGACTATATTTAGCAACATCACACTGGTAAGTGAACCTGACATTCTGCAGATATTTATACCATAGAAAACAACAAATACTATAACCCAGCATTTGTTTTTTCATTTTGGAGAGTAGGTATTAAGTACTAACCAGAGTTGTACTGTGCAAGTCTTCTCTTTATAGATAACTACTTGTTTTCTTTGTACTACTCATTAAACTTTTTCTTTTTTACAAATCAATATACATATCCATCTATCCATTCTGATAGAGTATAAGAGTTATAGGAACTGGTGCACTAGTCTCCTCTCTGTGCGTGTATATCATAGATGTAAGTATATGAATGAATGAATCTCTAGGTTGACCCGGATTATTGTTGTCAATAATGGTGATTTTACTAGTACTTAATATATATTAACTGATATTTTCCAGTAAAACATATATTAGTCTATGAATATAACCATCAAATAATGTCTGTTATACATGAATGCTATGTTTATTATTTCCTTCCAATTACAGTCACAATTGTTTTAAAATAAATATTTTGACCTGCCTTCTCTAGCATATGAATGTCACTTAATAGAGAAAACTTTTAAATCCTTAAATCAACCAAGAAATCTCTTCAATTTTTTCATGTCAGATGATAATTATATTTTTAATAACTCTTTAAGCTATTAAGCTGGCAATAAATATGCAATATTTTATTCCAACTTACTCAATTAAAAAAGTCTCAGTTGTTATTCAACATGAAAAACTGAACTGACCTGCACTTCATTAAAATCTGAGTATGAGAAAGATATTTTAAACATGTTATGTAAATAAGTTCACTTAATATCTTTCATTAAAGAGATATTATCTTCAGTTTTCCTAAAAACTAGTGCTACCACTGGGTGCTTTTAGCACCACTAGGTGCTTTTATAATCTCTGTTATATCTAACATGAGTTATTATATTTGTTCTCTGTAAAGATGTGTACTGATGGATGTTAGATAACCCACTGTCAACTGAAATTTAAATGCAAGTTTCCTTCTTTTTCTGACTGTTTTATTCTTCTAGTCTTTATTTATTTGCTTATTTTCATGAAAATAAATATCACTTGTTATTAACATCAATAGAGTATATAGATAATTCATTTGGAATCCAGTTGATATTATAAATCAGTTTTAAAAATTGTGTTATTTAAAAAAAAAAAGAAGTAAAAGACCATTTTTTGTTAAAGCTGTCTTCCACTTTCCCAAAAGGATGGATGAACTTGGTCACAGGTGTCACAAAGGCCCCTATATCCTTTAAGAAGACTGTTAAGATTTCCTAGGGTCATCTGCTTTCATTACACAGAAACTGATAAATTTAGGATTCAAATATAGAAAAAGATTGAGAATCTGATTTCTTTTACCTGGATTCCCATATCTTACAGAGCTAATTTACCTGTTCTGTGACTTACTTCCAAAGTGTATGATTGTAAAGTGAAGACAAATGGCACTGCAGTCCGACAGTTGGTATACAGAGAATAGCATTAGATCTTGACACCAGTTAAGCTAAGACCTGGTTTAGTTCTAAAAGTTGAAAACTGTGATTGCTTCTCGGCCTTTTGGCTAAGATCAAGTGTAAAAGTTGAAGACTGTGATCAATTTGATTGTTAAGCATCTGATAAAATTTTCATTTTTTATATTTAAGTTCTCAACTACTAAAATATAACTCTAATCTCATGCAGTCTATCTTCATACATATTTCACTTAGAAGTCATTTTTCTTTAGAGCAAGTCAATCAGAATACAAAATTGCAAATATTTATAGAACTCTTAATATGTAGTACATTCTGGTTGAAGTTGGTGTGAATTCAAATAGAAAAAGAAGGGTCCTTTACTAAAGGAAAAATTTAGTCTGTTTAGAAAGAATAAAATTTACATGGAAAATAATGAAGAGAGTGAAGAAGATAGGCAATATTCTAGACAGGAAAAACAAATCATTAAGGAGCCCTGAGAGGACTACTACACCAATGCATTCAAAGAGGAATTTATTGTTAAAATGAAAGACAGGAAAATACGGCTGAAGTATTTGTTGGTTTCAAATTCTGATTTTTTTTTTTCTTTTGCAACAAACCTAAGTCCAGATTTTAACTTGCACAGAATTAGAAATGAGTGGCTGATTGAGGTATTCAGGACTGTGTTCCTCGGCAAGACACAGACATCTGTCTATGAGGGAGGTGGAAAGAAGAGACTGGCCAATTGGAAGCCAAGCATAGGTGCTTCAAAGTGTGAATAACTGCAGAGAAACAGAAGGGGGATGAGAGGCTTTGGAGAAGAACAAAATGAAAAGCATCATTTTCAGGGAATGAAGCACACCCAGAGGCCAGTATGTTTTGAAGGTTTACTTGATAAAGATTTTGTTTTATTGAAATAAAACTAGATTTCAGCCGGAAAATGCAAAAAAATTTGTCTAGGTATGTTGAATTTAAGTTTGTGAAGGGACATACCATAAAACATTTCCCCTTGTCATTGATTTCTAGATATTAGCTACATTTATTTGCATTTAAATATTACTAATGATGGATGTGGAGGTATATACCTGTAATTTCAGCATTGAGGAGCCTGAGGCAGGAAGGTTGTCAGGAGTTCCAGACCAGTCTGTACGCGTAGAAAAACTCTGGCTCATATATATGTGTGTGTATATATATGTGTGTGTGTGTGTGTGTGTGTGTGTGTGTATACACACACACACACACACACATAGTTTTTCGTATAAAGATTTTTAAAATAAGAATTGTCCTACAGGCCTACTCAGTTACAGTTTAGACATATCATTGTCATTCTTAGACCATTGTTTTATGGGGGATGGGGTAATTTTGTTTTAGTTTCCAAACTTTGATTAATCCCTTTCAGCAAAAAAAAAAAAAATCAGTAAATAATTTCCAACATAATATATTTTGGTTTATGATGATATATGCATACTTTTTCCAATGTAATTTACAATTTAAAATGTACCACAAAAATGTGATGATATTAAAGAATTTTTAGTGATTTCCATTATAGTAGAGTATTTTTGTTTATCCCAATTTGAAGACTACTGAATTTGATCTGTCATCATACATTTTAGATAACTTATTGCCAGATATATAACTCAGATCTGTCCACCCTATATTTAAGGAGGCTGAGGCAAAGGGATCTCAAATTCAAACCCAGTTTGGATAAACTAAAACTTAGGAAGAACTTGTCTCAAAATAAAATAAAAATAATGAATGGGGTTGTGGATCAGTGTGAAACCCTTATTTCATCTGCGCAACACTTATAAAAAGGAATACACAATAAATCAACTTATTCACTTGTTTTCAAAGGCTAGAAATGGCTTATTAGAGTCTTTCCTCTCTCTGAGTCATAGCTAGCATGCTTTCAAACAATGTTTACTTTGTAAAAATCACTTAGCATTTTAATATTAATGAAATATTATCCAATTTCATTTCATATATTCATTGAGGCTGATTACATATCCATTAGAACAAGTCAGAGCAGGCTAACATGTTTTATTTATTGATTTAATTTTTTTCTGAAAATCTAGCATCCTATCCTATTCCAAGTGATCCTAATGAGATTGTCAATCATAAGACCCTGTCTTCCAGCTTTGAACAATTTTTGACACAAAATATGTGTTGAATAAATGGCAACAATTATTATGATGATGATCATAAGTACTTATGAGGATTATAAACCAGAAGCTAAGCTTTTTCTATAAAGCCTTACATTGAATGTGTTTCGGGCTTTGCCAGTATTATGCTCTTGCTATAATTAATTAAACAGGCCATTGCAGCACATAAAACACATAGAGTGTATAAAGGGAGGAATGTGGTTGTGTTCTAATAAAAGTTTATTTGTTATAACAGTAAGTGGGATGAATGAACTTGGGGGTTCACAGTTTCTCAACTCTTCAAATAAAGTGCATGCAATTTACTGAATGTCAGTACAATTGCATAGTTGATGTGTTACTACATAAGCATGCATACATACATCCTTGAAACTATAAACAGCTTTCATGTATAAATCCAGTGTTTGTTCCTGACATTGCCTACAGTTCTACCTTCACAAGCTAAGAGACAGAATAATTAGGAAGTAAACACTTGATTCTATCCCAGGTCTCTTCTGGTTTTTATATGGATTAAGCACTTGTTTTCTCAAAATGTTTGTGTTGATGCCTACCTCCTGATGTTCTATTTTGGAGATAGAATGAGGTCATGAAGTTGATTCTTCATCCCTAGGATTAGTACTTTCACAAGAAGAGCTGAGAGAGACCTTTTTCTTCTCTCTTGTAGAAGAAACCAGAAAGGGAGTCTTCATCAAAATCCAGCCATCCTAGTATCCTTATCTTGGACTCCCAGCCTATAGAACAAAGAAAAAATAAATTTATGGTTTTTAAACAGTCTAGTTTGTATTATTAGTATGTTACAACAGTGTACATTGAGTGCATTAAATGTCCTTACTTATTTCTATATATTCCTCCAGTCAAGTCTAATTGGTCACTTTCCTGTAAGAAAGTGATAGACAAATTATAGGCTCTGATTGTATTTCTTTCCTCATTGACCCGTATTTGATAAGTATATTTTTTCATCAGCTACAATTGCACCATGTACTTTGTCCATGTGTTTGAAAATATGAAAACACATGAGATATTCATTATTTATTCAAAAGTATGGCAAACTTACTGAACTGATCCATTTCTTAAATTACCTTTATCAAGTGTGACAGTGGCATGAGTTACATTTCCTTTTCTTTGGTTAAAAATTAAAAATCTCTTCTATGAAGAGAATCTTCACTTTAACTCAGTTACTACTACCTAAAGTATTTTCTATGTTTGTGTTCTGTGGAAGACAGAGAAAGAGGATGCAGCCAGAACCCCGGTGGCAAACTCCAATCCCCTGTGAGTCCCACAGCAGAAGGATTAACAATCAACAAACAACAAAGTCAGACTCTTAAGAAAAAAGTCTGAATGGGGGTTGACTCTTGCTATTCTGATCAGCAGCAGCAGAAGCCAAATACTGCAACAGCTGAAAGAGGCCAGTGCCCTGAGCTTGCACCTTTATTTGGTACCAAACCTTCACATGCATAATCTCAGCATGTGTAAAACAAGGTGGTCCCAAGTCTTCACATCCAAAATCCTAGCATGCATAAAACAGGGCAGTTATCCACAATGATTCCTGTAATTGAAGATCCCCTAGGGCATGGCAGACATCCTCAAATCCTAGTAAATCTCAGTCAATTTTAAGGCCAATAATCCTAGTACAGTAATCCTTGTGGTTTAAGATCCCAGAGGGCGGAGCAGATGTCAAAAATTCTAAGTAAGTAAGTTATAAGTCTGAATAAGTTGTCGACATGTCCCAACATATCTCCTTTTCTTTTTATTTTGTGTAAGTGTATTTTGAGGAAAAACAGGCACACCCAACAATGGTATGCTCTATAATTAATAATAAATAAAAAAAATTTTCTTTAAACCTTTCTAATAGATGTTTAAGACCAAATTATAGAGAGACCCATAGTAAATAAAATTAATCTGTTAGTATCTAATAAGGTCCAACAAATCTCTTCAGGCAGTAGTTTGGAACCATGCAGGGACTTTCAGCTCTTCAGTCGGTGTCAACCATCAGGATACGTTATGACCTGCTTGACCTTTAATCTTTCTGCAAAAGCATGAGAGATTTTTTTCTCCAGGTAACATTCCTTTGGCTCACTTTAGTAGAACCATGGGATCTCGTGGAGAAGGTTCCCTCATGTCCTGGATCTTCAGTAGTAGTACTTGACCTCTGAGGACTAGAGTCAATATATTGGCTACCTTTCTAGTCTAGTTACTTTTCTAATTTTGGTCTCTAAACTTTAGTTGTTACCCATCCAGGAGAGAAGATCAATAACATTAGCATATACAACAGTAGTGAACTCAATCATTACATGTAAAGCATTCAGGATAAAAATATGGTTAGAAGACTATTACAGTTTCCAATCATAGTTGTTCTGGTGGTTGAGTCACTGTCTAATGTTAATGGGGCCTTAACTAAAAAACTTCAAATAATATTTAGTATAACAAATGTTTGTAATGTAGAATAGGCATTGTTAGACATACTTAATCCCAAAAATGTAAGGCAGATGTATGGATCAAAAGATGAATACTATACAACTACAGATCATAAAAACATTTTTCATGCCAGAAGAGTAATCAATTATATAGCTTTGTACCAAAAGCATCTTTCACAAACATATAAAATTTTATAAACATAACACAATATGTTTACAATTTATATAAATATTTTACCACAACATTCTTAGAGCATTCTTTGATGATGACCAATGCAACCAATGTGCAATAACATTGAGAAAGTATTTGCTGGAATGTGTCTCCCATAAGGTTGTGGAAATATTAGTGGTCCCATCAGTAAACAAAGATAAGAACAATTATGTTCTGGGCAGCTGCTCTTCTATTCAGCAAGGGGAGTTCCATTTAGCAGTCTCCCCAACTCCAAGGGTTTTTATTCATAAAATAATAAAGAAAAATGCAAAGTATTTTACAAAATAAGTTTGAACACCCCTTTGATCAGCTAACATACAAAAGCAAATGTACCCTTCTCTCCAACAATGTTCATCTGTAAGTCAACCCAACCATAGGTGGATATCCTCTGGGAAGAAAATTTCAAAAGATGACCATGAAAGAGAAAAAAAAAATATTTTGAGCGCTCCAAAACAGACAAACTCTATGATTGGACAAACAAATAAATAGATAGACATATATTAAAAATCTCTTCTAGGAAGAGAATCTTCACTTTAACTCAGTTACTACCACTTAACCTATCTTCCATGGTTGTGTTCAAATAGCCAATAGTTTGGCTTCTCAAATAGCCAAATAAATAAATAGTCAAAAATTTGCATTTTTGTTGTGGTCTCTTGAAGATTTTGCTGAGTGATTTATCTGTGACTACTTTTATAATTTTTGTTTTAATTAAAGAGATTGTATGAAGTATTTACTGTTAAAGTATATTCATGCTATGTATATTATTCTCTCTTCTTGCTTGTGATAAGGATTCACAAACAGATAGACCAGGTGTTCATTTATCTATTACATATAAACTTTATTTTACATCATTATTCTCCATCCCTGAAATGAATTCTTGTCAAGGTAATCTTTCAGCAGGAGAAGTTATCCAGTTTCAGCTGGCAATCACCGGTCCTATTTTAACTTCATTTATTAATAGTGAGTTCTGAATATTGATTGCTGTAATTCCTTCTAAAGCAAATCTGTCTCTACAAGTTGATGTTTGTGTATGATATTTAAAAAATTAGGTATAATGAAGCTAAAGATAAAACCATCGATTCTCATCTCAGGAAACAATTACAGAAATATTTTACTTCCTTGATAGGTTATTTTGTCTGTTTATGGCAATGAGGAAAGGGAGCAGGAAAAAAAAAAACATGTAATTATGTCTATTCACAGTGCACTGTTTTTTGCTTCTCTTGTTTTTATTGTCAAATTAAATAGTATATAAAATCAGGAAAACTTCATTAATGAGTGTACAGGTTAATGTTTATGGAGGAATTACTTACAACAGCAACTTTTTTTCTAACTTTCTCCATAAAAAGGAAGAACTTATCTCCCCTCTTTGAAGTTAGGCTAACCTCAGGCTGCTTACACAGTAAATTGTGGTGGAAATGACAGTGTTCCAGTTGCACGTCTAGACTTTAAGAGTAGTGCCCATCTTCATTTCTGCTTGCTTCTATTGCTTGTTCTGGGGGAACCAGGAACATGGAAGAAGTCCAAGTACGGCAAAGTCACTATGCTGTGAATATCCCAAGCTTTGATCTTTGCATTCCTGTGAATTTTGAGTTGAGCCAGTCATTTCATAGTTCTACAAATAACTTGTTTTCATTAAATCTCATTGAAAACATGCTTTCAGTGCAGTTAAAGCTATAGAGATAATAGATGGAATTTTTATAACAATGTAACACACAGAAAAGTGAATGCAAGGTTAAAGAATATTATAGGTAACGTATAAATTGGAACATTCTGAGAAAAGAATGCTACCTTTCTTCAGAAATAGGATATCTAGTCTAGTCTTTGAATATAATTATTTTTGTTTTTTCTTTCATTAAATCATCTTTGTTGTACATGATTACATTATCTGAATTGGTACATGTAAATAACACTATTTTCCCCTTTCTCTTCACCTTCCTCTTATTTTTCCTGCCTCAGATTTATTTATCATATATATATATATATATATATATATATATATATATATATATCTGTAATATAAATTTTGTTTTAAAATGTGTTTTTTTTCATTTTCTTTTAAAAGAAGAGTTCCTTTGTGTTGACCAACAACTTCTAGGCTCAAGCAGTTCCCCTCCCTCAGCTTCCTATAACCCTGGAAATATAGGTGTACTGCTATGCTCCTCTTAGCTAAGACCTGAGGACAGATTTGTAAATAAATTATTTCTAAAGTTTCCTTTCCAAATTCATGGATAGCATTTAGGTCAATCAATTCGCAAGGAAAAAAGAAAATGGCATAATAGATACTTCATTAAAGGTTCACTATGTGAATATATGGAAACATAGAAATAGATGAGATTTGTCCTTCTTATTTTGATAGCAACATAAAAACCCATTGTCTTCTAACAGAACCTGTTCTCAGTATTGATGGAAAAACACATCTAACAAGGTCTCATTAGGATGGCACTTCTAATAACACTGAACGATCGCTACCAAATGTCTCTGAGGAGAATTTATCTTTTGACAAAAAAGCGAAATGAAAGAGATCATTTTTAATTTAACTTTAATTGTGTGTGTGAAGATGAAATTATTGGGAGATGCTCCTCTTAAAGTACTTTAAAACAGATAGGTACATATCGCATCTTTTCTCTGGTATGAGAAAATTAAGATGTAAATGAGTCCTAGCATTGTATGTTATATATTGTGAAATAGAAAATGCTCAATGTAAAATAAGGTGAAAGGGGACAATGTTGAGATTGTAACAAAAAAGTAAGGAAACAAATTTTATGTATATGGGGGGGTAGGGTGGGTAGGGCTATGGGAAAAAATGAGAATGAAGTTGTGTCTTATACTGGTACAAATCCCCATTATGGAGTGCAATCATGATGTGTATATTTAATGTACCAATAAAGATTTTTTAAAAAGTACTTTAAAATAATTTTAATTTTTTTAGTTCTTATAATTTCAGTTCAAATTTGCTATATCCTCAGAGGTAATAGACATATAAATCCTTCTCCTACAGCTTTTAAAAGAAATATAATAAACAGAAACTAAAGTCAGCGTGCCTTAGTCAAATTACTTCATCTATAAAGTCAAGTTGGAAGTCTACCACTTTATATCAGTTGTTAACATCTTGATTGTCCACCAATATAGTGTTCCACATAGTTGAGCTTTGGTTCTTAGCCTGTGATATTCTTGCAAGGCATTAGAACCTTTAAGGGATTGGGCCCCTTAAGGAGATGCTTAGACCTCTAGGGTCACACTTTTGAATGGGAATTGGGCATCTTAGTCTCTCCCTACTCTTCTTTATACTTTGGCTCTATACTACTCATGGTGAGCAGCCTGGCAACCTCTCCAACTTAACTCATAACATCAATGTCATTTTCTTGTTAAACGCTAAAGAGAAAATCTTTAATGTTTGTATATTCTTGCTCCATCTTGATCTTCCCTGATGTTTTCCATGATCAGTGCCTATATATGACAGGTTTTTAAAATTCATTAGTAACTACACATCAAATTAAAATTTGTGGATATAAAATATCCCACAAAGAGGAGAAATTAGTAAAACTGGACAGAGATACGTTAGGTAGCATATTAATTGCAGATACTACCCAAAGACAGATTTTTAGCAAATGTGTTTAATAGATACTTATTGATAAGAAAATTAAACACTATTATTTCTTGTGTTTGATAGATACTTATTGATAAAAATTAAACACTATTATTTCTTGCTATACTTTTCATTCTTAGATATGCTGATGGGCGTTAGATTTTTTGGAAAGTAGTTTTCCCCAAAGTTTGTGAAGAAAACCACTGAACAGTAGTGAAGACAGATGTGTGTTAATGTTTCATTTTACATTCAATGTCTCCTATGAGCTTGGTATACAGTTAACACTCAATAAATAAGTAGACTGAATAAAATAATCTTTAGGATTTAGTTTCTGTGCCACTCATTCCTAACTACCTCTTTGTTTGAAGTACACACTCACTCTCTGACATTAGTCTTGAAATGTAAGACATTTTTATAAAAACAGGAAACAAAATGAACCAAATGCTCTAAACATATACCCAACTGAACTGCTGAAAATTTTCATTTAATATTTACTTATTTAGACATCTGTAGAACAATGTCTTGATCATTTGAGCAAGTTGTGTCTACTGTAGTAAGATGAACACACTTCACCATCTCAGTTTTTACTCTATGCTTTAATCTGTCTGTCTGTCTGTCTCTCTCTCTCTCTCTCCCTCTCTCTCTCCTTTCCCTCTTTCTTGACCGGGTTTTGCTTTTGCAGTTCAGACTGGCCCTGAGCTCACTGTGTAGCCCAGGTAAGGCTGGGATGACAGGTGTGAGCTACCACACTCAGTGCTTTATTGTCTCTTAATACTTTTTTTGGCAAAATATAGTGTTATTCTGGAAGAGCACTAGTGCATTATTGTTGAATTTAGGTTTTTAAGAATGTCATTCCAAGTGAATTAGAAATTTCTCCCTATTATGTTCATCAATGTTGAAAACAGAAGTAGAAAATTATTTGTTTACCACTGTTAAGCATGTATAGACAGGTACTATTTTAAATACAGTACGTTTATGATAATACAATTTCACATATGAAATGCCCCAATATTTCATGAGATGCATATTTCTGTTTCTATTTTCTTCATAAGCAACAATTTGAGGATTCAAAGCATTAAGGAGTCTTTCTAAAGACAGAATTAGAAAGTTTCAGAATTGAGATGCAGACTCAGTTTTAATGTACTCAAATAATAAATAATACATATTTGAAATATGAAAGTCAAAGTTCTTCTCTTCTCCTGGTTTCATCATTTTATTTTGAGACTTCAAGGGAAAGAAGAAAGTGCGTTCTATATTAAAATCCCTCACCTCATCATGAATTTGTACACTATTCCAGTTTTATTCCCAAAGTGATGGATGAGTTCAATCAGACAGAGGTGAGAGATTGGAATATTAATACTGAGGTCTCAAACGATTTTCTTCCTCCTATGACAGTATTGAATTGCTTAAACTAATGTTAGCATCAAGATCACAAAACATCACTCATCGTAGGGAAAAGGGGATCGATAATAATATTAGGATCTTCCCTCTTACTTAGAGCTTTAATTCACTTCTATGTACAACTTCTACAAACCCCAGTAGCTAATAAATCTCATTTTATAATAATGACTATGAATTTTATATATTAACTTGTATCATTCCATTGCTCATTATATTCATGCCTGAATTTATTCAACAAATATTTATTGAGCACCTACTTTGTGCTGGTACCATCATAGTCTACAACACAGCAGATAGAAATTCATGGCTCAAAGAGTCTCACATTTTGATATGAAGACAGGCTGTAAGTGAAATAAATAGCTTAATTATGTAGCACATGAGCATGTTATATGAGAGTACACTGGGAGAAAATAAAGAAGGTAAATAAGTTTTGGAGGATTTAGGGAGAATTTTCAACTTTGTTTTTAAATAATGAATTACAAGAATGTTGAAATGTGAACAAATTAAGAAAAAGCCAGTTGCAGACCCAAAGGAAGAACAATCAAGTACAGGACATATCATGGTGGCAAGTATGTTGGCAGAGTATCACTGAAGACAAGAGAACACAAGTGTTGGGTTCAGAGAGGAAATGGAAGGTAAGGGAGAGTTTATGTTAGAGCAATTCATCAAACTTGTTTTGCCAAGGGTCAAATTGTGGGTACAGCACTTTCATTTTTGACTTTTGCACTATGTCTGTCACAACTACTTAGTCTTGGGGTTCTAGTATTCTGTGATTTGAATGAGTGTCCCTGAAAGGTCTGTATGTTAAATGCTGCATTCTGAGATGCACTTTCTAGGAGGTGCTCAGACTTTTATAAAGTGAGACATTATTGGAGCTCTTTAGGTCCTCAAGCACATGTTGCTAAGATTATGGACTCAGAGCCATCTGCTCTGTCTTTTCTTCTGGCCTCCTAAGTGACTGTTTTTTTCTGGACCATGCTCCCAGCATGAGGTACTGACTGATCAGAAGCCCGCAGCACTGAGTTCTCAGACTGGGACTAGAACTTTCCAAACCATGAGCCTGGTTAAATTTTCTGTATATAAGTTAATTGCCTCAATTACTTTGTTTTATTAATAAAAAGTGAACTAATATATAGTGCAAAAGTAATCATAGATGATATGTGCCTTACTTTGTAATAATATAAATGAACAGACTAAAAAACAGACAGTGGCCAAAATTGATTATTTCCACTACAGATCATTAAGGTTTTGTAGTTTGTACATTCATAATGTGGAATAGCTTGGAGTTTTAAAAATTCACCACACATTTTGACATTATTCCTATGAGAAGTGTCTCTATGTCTTATCTCAAATTTGGTTAAGACTCTGAATTATTTAAGAGATATAAGACAAAAATGATCAAGGATGACTCATAATAAATATAGAACTTCCACTGTTTTCTTGGCATCTTCACACTTGGGAAGCCAACTGGTATGCAGATACCCTTACTACTCTGGGGGCTGACATACTGGAGAGACCAAATGAGAAATGTCCTAAGGGAGAAAGTGACATGTCTGATGAATTCTAGTTGATATCTGTGTTGTGTCAACTAGAGCATCAAACTCCAAGTGAAGTGATTTGATGATGTCAGTTCAGTTTGCATAGTTACTGAAGAAATGTATTCACATGTACCCAGCTGAGCCAAGGTGGCTCTTGGGACTTTGAGAAAAAATAATAAACTTGTATTATTTTTTTACAATTCTTTCTGGGAAGATCTATATCTATATCTATCTACATATCTATATCATATATCTATATCATATCTATATCATATATATATATACATTGGGGATATATATATATATATCTCATATATATGTATATATATATAGTTGAAATTAGTAATTTCTGAGTATTTTGACTGAAGGAGCAATATACTATTAATCTGCATTTTATCAGGACTTTTTGGCATTGCCGAAGTAAACAAATGAACCTGGTATACAATTTTTATAATCCAGGCAAAAGATGCTAGTGACTTTGACTAGTATTGCAGCAGTGAGAGTCATAAAAATTCATAGGATTCTCCTTAAATGAACTTAATGTGCAGTCAATGGCTTTACCTGATAGATTAGGTACAAAATTTGAACATCCCTAATCAAAAAAAAAAAAAAAAAAAAAAAGCTTGATACTTTGCAAACTCAAAATCTTTCTGAGAAAAAACTATTATGCCCAAGTCTCAATGAGTGACAGTCTCTCAGAACATGACACAATCTTAAAGTCCATCTTAGGGCTTTATCATCCAGCTGTGGTTCCTTCCCTTTAGGACAAGCTGAGGAGGAAAGGTCATGAACTCAGCTGAGGAACAGGATGTAAAGGCAAAATTTGTTACTCTCTGTCACTAGGAGGTTTTTTTTAGAAGTGAGTCTACAGAAGCCAATAGCAATGGCTAGATAATTCTATTATTAAAGTGGTAACATTCTAAAAACATTGTTTTTAAGGTGTTACTATGAACACCTGGGCAATCTGTGGCTGCACACATCGGTTGGATGGGGAGTTTTACTGGAGACAAATACTGGACTCACAGGGAGGTTACAGGATACAAAGTGGAGGTTTTTAACAGAATGGATGTTTTTATGACAAGTTAAGTCTCACAGAAATATTCTACAAGTAGAAGTTTACATACCAATCTCATGTAACAGGTCAATGTCAAAAGGCAGATGCGCGAAAAATATTATGTAAAATTACCTTCAGGCTGCATGTATAAGGTATCTATGTCATAGAAGTGAATTTTATGTTCAGAAATCCAAAATACTTCGTTATGCATAGGCAAAAATTTCAAAATATAAAAAGTTTTTGAAGTCTCAAGCATTTGTGGTCACAGACATTTTGGATATAGGATACTCAATTTCTATGATATAAAATAAAACGATAAAGATGTCACCAATATTTTTGAGCATCTGGCAAAAGGAGGGGAGATATTATTGCCTGAGATGTGGAAAAAGTATAGGAGATACTGATTTGGAGGTGAAAAACAAGGACTTGAATATTTTGCTAAATTTGCATGTTATTTGTCATCCAAGTGTTAAAAACAAAAGGGTATACTATATGTCTAATTTTCCACCAGAGGTATTCTCTGGAGACATAGGTGGAAACTGTCAACATACAAAACTTTTAAATCATGAAATTTTTAAGAAGTACAACAGGAAAAATAGGAAGGCTAAGAAATAACAGCTCTTCAATTTTCAGAGGGCTGGCAGATTAGGTGGAATCAGCAAGGCTGTTCAAAAGTAAAGGGCCAGAGAAACAGGAGCCAGACTAGAGAGTGATGTCTGAGGCGACCAAGTGGAGAAAGTGCTGACAGAAGCCGACGGCCTGGCATTCATTATGAAACTGAGCATGAGGTCAACAGTGCAGAAGGATTTAAACTACGTCTGTCTGCAGGCTTAAAAATGTAACAAGGAGTGCTGGCGTCTGAGTCCATTTTGTGGGTAATTTCCAGCATAACCTTTGCACATATTCTCAACTATACATGCAGTTTTAGACATTAACATCTGATTGCCAGGAATGCGAAACATTACACTAGTGATGATAGCAATTTATCATAAATCAAAGGGACAGAATAAAACATAATGCTTTGGCCCTGACTCTGCTAGGTGTCTGAGGCCACCCACTACCATAGTATCTCTTATGTCTCAAATGAAAAATTTTTGCTGTACACCAAGTTTGCACAATTCCACACTGCTAACATTGAGAGCTCAAACTTCTAATAGTGACACTAGCTGGAAACATCTGATGGGCAGTTTAAAGAAGTCTTTTTGGCTTTTGGTTTCAGAAGAGTCAGTCCAGTTAGCTGGCTCCATGGCAGGAACTCCATGGCACAAGGGATTGGTGGAGCATAGCTGATGAACTCATGGTAGAGGGAAATAGAGGAAGGGAACAGGCTGGAGAGTATGTGGCCCGGCACCATATATAGCACTCAAAGTCACATACCAATGACTCTCCTTGGCACACACAGAAGTGTGCTTTACTAATCTCTGTGCTCCTCCATTGCAAATCTAACTGACAAATAAAATTAATCTTTAGACAATTTTTGATCCCACATGCTACATGGGGTCACAGATTGAAATCTATAAGCTAAGCAAACAGATTAGACCCGTTGTCTTATACTTCACTTTACAAAAAACACAGTTAAGGGCCGGGGGTTTAGCTCAGTGGATCCAGTGCCTGCTTTGCAAATGCAAGGGCCTAGGTTCATTGCTGGGTGTGGAGACTCACACCCACCAGCAGTCAGAACCATATTCCACAGTTCCAGGTTTGCTGGCTCATGCTTAGAATCTCAGCACTTGGGAGGCAGATGCAGGAGGATTACTGTGAGTTCAAGGCTCAGCTCAGGAACAGCCTGAACTACAAAAAAAAAAAAAAAAAAAAAAAAAAAAAAAAAAAAAAAAAAAAAAAAAAAAAAAAAAAAAAAAAAAAAAAAAAAAAAAAAAAAAAAAAAAAAAAAAAA
>PVIR01027558.1:0-23084 GCA_004026965.1 Petromus typicus | reverse complement strand
GGTTTTTTGAGACAGGGTCTTGCTTTGTGGTTCAGGCTGGCCCTGAGCTCAGCCTCAAACTCACATCACAATCCTCCTGCCTCTGCCTCCCGAGTGCTGGGATTACAGGCGTGAGCCACCACGCCCGGCACTGTGGTATGTGGTACTGGTTGCTGCTGGGCGTGGGTCTCCACACCCAGTATTGTTATGTGGTTACCAGGGAATCGAACCCGGGTCCTTGCGCTTGCGCTTGCAAGACAGGTGCCGGAACAACTGAGCTAACTCCCCGGCCCTAGAATCATGTGGTTTTTAACCATCAGTTCATTTTTAGATTCTAAAATGTTGTGGGATGTGCATGTCACTGTACTACAAAAATAATTATTGATAAACTTCATGAGAAATATTTAAGAAACATACACAGATTTCCAGAGTGACATATTGATGCAACTCTAGTAGGCTTTATTCATTTGAAGTAAAGTAAAAAGGAGAAACTATAGGAGTTCTTAACAAAGTATTCTCCATTCATTGGGAGTGATATTACTAAGGAATGGTTAATTACCATGGGGGTCAGATACACATAACATGTGTTTCCCACAACTGCAGGGAAGAGAAGGCTCTGAGAAGTCCAACAGTTTTGGTTGCTAGATTTCTACTTAAGGCTAAGGACAGAGTTCTAGATGTTTAGACTAAAATATGTCTAATTGAAACTAGATCACATCTCACTGAACCTAGATTAAAATCTCACTAAGAACCACGTGTGCTTATGATAAAATTTATGCAACTTTGTATGTAGTTCTCATATTAGATAATTCATAGAACAATATATTTTTCATCATCTTTATGTACATTGTGAAAAATATTTGTTTTATAAGGTTTGACAAGTATTTTCTAAGATAGTTTTTCTTTGTTTCATGAGTTTCATTCCTAATTTTCCCTCCTTAGTTACAAATTTAAGTAGTGCTAGTTTAAAAAATATTCTTCTATGCTTTGCCTTTTCATTAGTATTAGGAAAATAAGACAGATGGAGAAATAAAATTAAGAATAAAAGTTTCCAATAGTCAGTTATTTTTTTATTATCCTATTAATTTGTGGAAGATGAATTGGACTAGATACTATTTATCTCAAGTATGAAGGGATAAAACTATCTTTCCATTTTTTTCTGATTTCAAACTGCTTTTATCCTAAATGATCTGATATCTTCTAACTCCAATGAAAAACTGTAAAACCTGGTATAAAAATATGCATTTTCCCAATTTCTGCCTTGCATCTAAATTTTACCCGTGATGAAAAAATATGGTTTTTATATTTACTGCAAAGATTTCTGAATTTTATTAATACATAGGTATTAGTTCAACTTAAAATTAACATTAAAAACTATATTGGCATATAGTCCTACCTTTTAAGCAGTAACACTTGAACTTACTTGACCATACTTTTCTGAGCATATTAGGGTGTTTCATTCAAAGTCACAGCATTTTCATGAGAGAAGCACTAATATCACTATCTTAGAAAATGGAGAGATTGACTTGAAATAGAATCACTTAGTAAGTGGTGAGATGGGACTTGAACCAGACAGTCTGACTCCAGAATCAAACTTTGAACTGCTAAACTCGAAGGCAAGGGGAAAATATTTTAGGGAATTAAAAGATTGATTCTCTGCTGCTGCTTTTTTTTCCACCCTCCATCAAATGTCTTAATTCATATAGATCACTATCTTACACTAGGTTGTCTAGATAATTTCTGTATTTTAATTATTTCCAGTTGCAAACAAATAAATTTACTGGGAAAGATGAAAAGTTGATTAACATCATTTTTTTTTCCTCCACCTCTCGTCTATCAACATATACTAAATTTTAAAAACGAATTCTTTGCTGGGCTCTGGCGGTCCGTGGAAGAAATTTGTGTCATCATAAGTCTTCCTTGGAAACAGCTTTATAAGCCTGTGAATGAAATATTTTCATGAATATAGAAATCAAATGAAATCAAATCAAATCAAATGAAGACAATTTTGAAAAACTTTTAGAACTATAGAACTTTTAAAACTTTTAGATTTATATTTGGACTTCACAATGAAACAAGCTTTCACAGAAATGACTGATTAAGACAGGTAGAAAAAAAGTTGATTAAGAATTGTACATTTGGGGATTTAGCTCAGTAGTTCTGGTGCCTGCTTTGTAAGTGCAAGGAGCCAGTTTGATCTCTGATAGCCACATACAACAATGTTGGGCATGGAGACTCATGCCCACCAGCAATCAGAACCACATACCACAATGCCAGGCATGGTGCCTCATGCCTACAATCCCAGTACTTGAGAGGCAGAGGCAGGAGGATTGCAGAGTTCAAAGCTGAGCTCAGGGCCAGCCTGAACTACAAAAGCAAGACCCCTGTCTCAAAAAAAAGAATTGTACATTTGGGCCAGGGATTTACCTCAGGGGTTCCGGTTCTGCCTTGCAAGCACAAGAATGATCCTGGTAACCACATAACACAAAGCTGGGTGTGGTAACTCACCCACCAACAATCAGCACCAGATATCTCAATGCTGGACATGGTGGCTCATGCCTGTAATCCCAGCATGCAGAAGGCAGAGTCAGGAGAATTGCTGTGAGTTGAAGGCTTGCCTGGGCTATATAGTGAGCCCAGGGCCAACCTGAACTACAAAAGTGAAACCTTATCTCCAAAGGAAAAAAAAAACTATACATTTATGATTGTGCAAGTTTTAAAGTTTATGAAAATTTCTTTGAAAGTATGAATGAAAGAAAAATAGGGCTGGAACTGTTTACAGTCTTATTTTTTCCTCTGTATATTCATCCTGAGGATTGATCTCAGAGACTGTTAGGTATGGACTCTACCACTGAGCTGTTAGGTAGCTGTAAATAAAGTCAGTAATGTCCTAAAATGGAGTTCAAGTAAGTAATAGGATCTGGAAGAACCACTAGAACTTTTCTTATAGTTCTTATTTGTTTTAAAGACCAACCAAAAACTTCAGTGTTCCAATTCTTAACTCTCATAACTCTGTGTGACAGATGAGATTAATAGTCTCACTTCAGCACAACTTGTAATAGCCAAATATTAGAAAAAGCAAAGATGTCCAATGATAGGTGGATAAAGTTTGGGTATTTATATACAATGGAATAATATTGTGTCATAAAGAAGGGTAAACTTGAAACATTTTAAGGTACATGGGTGCACCTTGAGACCACACTTTCAAGTGAGATAAACTGGATACACATTTAAATATCACATTGTTCCTCTTGTGTGAGAAATTGAAAGAGTAAATAACAACCCAAATGAGTGTTAAATATTGGAAAGTACAGAAAAAATGTTCAGATGGATGGAGGGGCACAAAAGAGATTGAAGGGGAGGAAAAGAAGGAAAAAGAAAAAAAGATAATAAGAGGAAAAATGGAAGCAAAGATTTTGTAAATGGGGAGAGCAGTTTGAAAAATGAATTAAGGTTTGTTATGTACAGATGCAAATTTCCTATGATGAATGTGATCAATATGTATGATAGTGTGTACTAATGAAATAAAGTAAAAATATAGATACACTAAACAACGACACAGAAAAGAGTCTAAAATATACTCAAACTCGTGGTAGATTTATTTTCAACACAAGTACAAGAATACTCAGTGGAGTAAGGACTATTTCACTGAAAAGCATTTTGGGAACTAGTGGACACACAAGCAAAAGATTAAAACTGTCCCCACATGTCAACTCTTATGCAAAAATGCAGTTGACTTGAGTTAACAATTTCAAGCAAAGAGTTGATGGTAAAGCCAGTAGAACATATGGTAAATGCCCCAAAACATCAGTCTTGGCAAAGATTTCTTGAATATGACCTTAAAAGTACAGGCAAGAAGAGCAAATAGACAAATGGGATTTTATTAGAATAAAGCACAGCAAAGGAGACAATGAGCAACATGAAGATACATCCCAAGAAATAGGAGAAAATATTTGCGAACCACACACTTTGTAAGGAGATAACACTCAAAATATGTAAGGGACTCAAACAACTGAAGAGCAAGAAAACAATCCAATTTTTTAACATAAGCAAATACAGGCCAGGGATTTAGCTCAGCAGTTCCAGCATCTGCTTGGCAAGTGCAAGGTCCTGAGTTCAATCCCCAGTAACACATATTGCAGTGTTAGGCATGGTGGCTCATGTCTGTAATCCCAGCACTCAGGAGGCAGAGCCATGAGGATTGCTGTGAGATCGAGGCTCAGGGTCAGCCTGAACTACAAAGAGAGACCCTGTCTCAAAAAGCTTAAAAAAAAAAAAAGGTTAAAAGAAATAAGCAAATGCTTCTCCAAAATAGGCAGATACTTCTCCAAAGGTGTACAATGGTGAAGAGATAAGAATACTCATCATTAACCATCAAGGAAACATATTCTAAAATCATAATGAGATGTCACTTCAAAATTGTATGAGAGGGCCCAAAAGACAAACGAAGTGTTGGTGGAAGTGGAAGTAGAAGTGAAAACTTGTGCACTATTGATGAGCTTATGTAGATATTAAAAAAGCCATCAGAGAAAAAGATAGGGAGGTTTCTCAGAAACCTAAAGGAATTATTATGTGAACCAGTAATCCCCACACACACATATATACACAAAGCAATTAAAAGCATTACGCTGAAAAGATACTTGAAGTTCCATGTTCCTTAAAGTATTACTCATGATCACCAAGATGTGGAAGCCAATCAGATGTTCATAATAAGTTGAATGGACACAAAAAAATGTGGTTTACATGTGCAGTGGAATACTCTTCTGCCTTTAAAAATAGGGAAATGTGGGTTGCAACATGCAGAGAGCTGAAGGACATTATGCTCTATGAAAAAGACTCGGAGTGGCAAACACCATAGATCAAAATGACATGTGGAGTTAAAAAAAACTGAACTCAGAAGCAAAGTAGAACTGTAGCCACCAATGGCTGGTCCACAGGAGAACATCAAAACCACAGAGTAAGAAAAACAAGGCTTTCTATGTACCACATTTTTTCAGATCTCTGAAAACGTAATTCAGTTGTTGTCATTTATAGTGCCTTATTTATACTTCTGTTAACATGAAAATCCAGTTATTATCAAGTGCTTTGAACTTATCCCTAGCTCTTTTAGAGTGTTCTAATAATAAAATTAAATAAAATAAATCAACTGGAAAGTTGTCTCACTGACTTATTTGTGTTTCTATGTCTCTGTGTTCAAAATGTGTAAACATATCTCAACTGATTTCATCACCTTTCATCAAAATAAATTAATTTTTGCATCAAATCCCACATTTTTAGGAGAAAATTTGGAGAGAAAAGATGCTAGAAGGCTTTGTACTTGAAACTGAGAGCGCTTTCCACTGGACACTCCTCGGCAGCGTGCAGGTGCGCGGCTATAATTTTCTATTTCAGCTGTGGCTAAACTTTCCAGGGAATTCTGATAAAATGAGTTGTTCTTTCAAAGCACAACACTCTGTGTGATATAAAACAGTCTCCAGCAATTTACCAAATTGCTTTCTCATTAAGTTGTAGTTTTACAAGTATTGGTGATCAGTTGAGGTGTTTTCCCTCAGCATCATACCCATGAGGCAAGATCGAGAAAATCTTGAATGATGATGCAGTTAGTGTTCTGTGGAATTGCACTATTTAAAAGAATAATCACACGCACTAACCATAGGTAGTGCAGTTAATAATACTATCTGGTGAGTGCTGACATGAAACAGGCCCTGCCCCTGCTTTGAAGGCTTATTATAGACCATAGACAGCCAACCAAGTCCGAATTAACAGTATCAATGTGAGGCTTTAGGCTTCATTTGCATCCGTAAATATTTCTTCCTTTTCTCTTCATTTCCTCTACTTTTATTCTTTTAGAAAACCCTACATAAACAGTACATTACTCTAATTTTTCAGACTTCTCCCAACTAGATTACCCTGAATAATTCACATGTTAAATGACATGTACAAAGTTCTATGACGTAGCTGAGAGAAAATGCTTCAAGTTTTTCACGGAGAACTTGAATCCAATTGATAAGTATTTGTGATACAATAAATTAATTACTAAATTACCCTGTCTATTTCCAAGAGGGGAAGCAGAAGGGAGTAAGGCCCCAAGGAGAGGAAGTTAGGCTGTCTAACCCCACACCATTTTTTCACAGCTGTCCCATGCCTTCCTTTTACCTAACAAGTTTTCTGCACTGTATTTGAGGCTTAGAAGATTTTGTTCTATGGTAAGTCCTTCTTAAGAAATGATTTAAAGAATGATTTTTTTAAAATAATGTCAAGTCCATGTGCATATTTATTTTTTTAATTTTTAAGTGAGTCTTTTATTTAAGCTTGTAAATACAATGTAGAATTACATCAACATTTGGAAATTAGAAGTATAATGTGATAGAAATTACTATTTAGGTTAACAGGAAAACATATTAACTTCACAAAAGGAAACACCATTACAAAGCAACTTCAAACAAAAATCAAGACTTCACACTTACAAATATACTTCTGAGATAGAAAAACAGTTTACAGTCTATCTTCAATTCTTATGAGTCTCTTTATCCTGAGATAGCATGAGAGAGGCTTTTCAGAAACAGGAAAACATAAGTTTCTGGTTCTAATTTAAATAGTCATATGATATGTGACCTTAATGTAGTAAGGGGTTCTCCAGCCAGGCTAGTTCTTTCTGCAGATCAAGTGTATTTTTGTTAAATTGTAAAAATTTAAAACAAATGTCTCTCAAGCTGAAAAAAAAAACAAAAACCCTCAAGGGCATCATCAGTCATAGGCTTAAAACACATGCCCAAATAATTAACAGCTAAATCACAGTAGAAATAAACAAGACCCTTTCCTGAACAATGTGTGGTGTTAGTGACCGTCCTCTTTCAGGGGAGAGCTGTTTCAGAAGGACCGATTATCTCTGTGCTCCTTTGCTGTATAAATATGAACAAGTCAGTTACGGCAAGTAAAAGTAAACCAAAGAAAAAAGCATTGACCAATTTTAATTGTGATATTTTTTCCCTTTAAACATTCTCCATTAGGTTTTCTTTAGTTATAGAAAATTAATTAGCATAGTAGAAAATGTTATTTGAAAAGTCTTTGTTCTGCCTAATACACATTCATATTTCTTTCAAGAGTTTCCTGTGTATCTGCCCAATCTTTTCTGCATGCTCATATAAATATATACATATCAGAAAATATAGTACACACATTACATTATATTCTCAAAAAATTTTGTAATATATCCCTTCCCATATTAATAGAAAGCATAGCCATGTGAAGTTAAAGTAACAGTTTTCCATAGGAAGATGATCTGTGAAGTATCTATCTATCACTCATCTGATGACAGAAGTTGAGGTTTGCCTTCAGCCTGGAAGTTGAGGTTTATCCTTCAGCCCTGGGCCTCTAAGAACATTGGTGCAATAAATTCCCTGTGTAACATCCCCAGGCGCTTGGGCTTTTCTGTCTCCAACATAGATCCTCCCCACCCTGCACCAGGAATCAGACTCAGGACCTGTGCTTGCCCGGCACACCCTGGGCCATCGAGCTACACCCCTCACCCTTCTTTTTTTTTTTTTTTTTTTTTTAGGTTTTTTGAGACAGGGACTCGCTTTGTGGTTCAGGCTGGCCCTGAGCTCAGCCTCAAACTCACATCACAATCCTCCTGCCTCTGCCTCCCGAGTGCTGGGATGACAGGCGTGAGCCACCACGCCCGGCACTGTGGTATGCGGTACTGGTTGCTGCTGGGTGTGGGTCTCCACACCCAGTATTGTTATGTGGTTACCGGGGAATCGAACCCAGGTCCTTCCGCTTGCAAGACAGGTGCTGGAACCACTGAGCTAACTCCCCGGCCCACCCCTCACCCTTCTAACGCGCATTTCTTTGGGTAAGATTCCAGAATCAATAATCTGTGTCATTTTAAATTTTGTTGAAGACAGATGCTTCTATTTCCAAAAATGCTTTAGTACTCACTTAAAAATAGGATGTCCCTATTTTCATTTCTTACATCTTCCTTTCATTGATTCTTACTTGTGATAGATGAAAGGATTCAAACAAGATCTTTTCTGCAATAAGATGTATTGGTCTTACTGATAATGAAATTGAACAATTTTTAATATAAGGTTAATTTTCCACATACATTTCCTCTACCCTCAATTACTTATTCTTTTACCTACTTTATTTCTGACTAGTCTTCTTTTCAAATTAATACCCAGAAGATCTGTCTGTAGTATAAATATTGTTTGTCTTATTTTTTCTGTTTAATATTATAATCTACTCTTTCTATTTTCTGAAGTCTAATGTTTTTCACTTTATGACTACTAGCCTTTATTTTATTGTATCTAAAAGCTTTCCCAATCAAATTTGATTCTAACACTCACACGATATGGTGATATTTTGGGGACAAGTGTATTAAAGATTCTACAGCAGAAGAGCTTTGGTGAACCTGAGGCGGGAAAGGAAGCTTCCTGTCCGTGTGTGCCCGAGTTGCCAGCGTCTTTGGATCCCACTCTCAGCGATCAAGGGCGGGCGCCCAAGACGAGGCTGGTGAGCGGGTCGGCGGCCGCTAGTCTGGACTCACTTCGAGAAATGCGTGTCCACAGCTTGTGTACGGGCTTCTCTCTCATCGAACCTATAACCAGGTTCCTTCGCAGTGTCTTGAAACCACGGCCAGCCATTCAGTGCAGCTGGCTGATCAATGTGGAAATATCTTTGTGCCGCCCCTCCCCCAGCCAGCCAGGCGGACTCGTAAGATGTGGTGTTTGACCAGCAGCCATAGAGCTTCAGGATGCACCGAGGGGGCCTGTCACATGCAACACTCCTCTTGTGTCTGGTTGGCATCAGGAAATCTGACAGGGAAGCCAGTAAGCCAGGGCTGAATTTATTCCTCTTTCGTCAGCTTCTCAGAGAAAACTTTCTATGAATGAGAGAGAAACTTTAGCAGACAGTAAGGATGTACTGTGTTGAGAGAACAGTTTATGAAAACTAGGACCGTTAAGTTTTGCTTAAATGTGTCCCTAGGAGGGCACATTCTGTGTGATGAAAAAGTGCTTCTGAACTTGCTTCACTACATTTTTTTCCTTCCCTCTTCCCGTCTTCCTTCCATCTAACCTTTATCTTTTAGGACTATGCTGTGTATTCTCTGAGACATCAGCAAATATTTACTGAGCAGCTTTTACAAGACCAGGATTATTACAGAACCTGTGCAGCAGAGAACAGCAAGTCGCGCCGGCCCGTCTGTTGCATGTTCGCGATCTGGAGTGGATGACGTCCGGGTCCTGACGGCCGCTCGCTGTGCTCCGCAGCTGCGCCTCAGGTAGGTATCCAAACCCATAATCTTCTAGAAGAAATCAAGAACTATTTTTAAAGCAAGCAGTGGTGATTTGTGTAGGAGAGACAGGGATGTTTCCAAATTTCAGGGCTTGATCTCAGCGTTCTGAGCACAGCTCGCGCCGTCCTGGTCGTCCAACACAGTGGAATGCAGCACGATTTGCAGCCGCGTGTGAACACCTGCAGAAACTGGTGGTTCTGAGCTGCATCCAGACTGTACAGCCTTTGAGTCGTCTACTAAGCGGCTTGTTAAAGCTAACTCACATGAAGTGCATGCTTCGTCCCAGATGGTACAGGTTGGAGCATGAAGTACCAAACGGTGCATTTTTACTTTGACAGTGAGGGCCTGACGTGCCTCAGATCGCTGTACATCTTTGCTGGAGTGTCAGACCCTTAATTCTACGCAGTCTTAGTCACAATGTTCATCGTTGGGACAAAATTCCAGACACTCCCAATTTAAAGACTTTGATTTTTGCTCACGGTCTTAGGAATTTCAGTCCACGGCTGGAAAACTCAGACACACAGGCAGCAGGGCAGAAGGGTCTGGAGAGACAGTGTCAGGGTGGCGGGCGAGCAGAGTGGAGGGAGGGGCTGTAGAGAGAACCTCTGATCTGCAGACCCAGCAGACCCTTCTGGTAACAGCAAGTCAGGTACAATAGCCCCGCTATCCAATCCTTTCCAAAATCCTATTGCTGGATGCGTGAGGCTTGGGGGACATCCCCCATCCAAACCATCATGCCCACTCTTTGATACTTAATTTTTCCTTTCTATTCCACATATTCTGTCCCTGTCATTATGAATCTAATGGAGAAGCACTACATCCCTTGGGATTCGAAAATCTTTAATGCTCCTGTGGACTCCTCCATCATAAGCAATGGATATTATGTTTTGTTTTGTTTTGATTTTTTTTTTTTTTTTTGAGACAGGGTCTCGCTTTGTAGTTCAAGCTGGCCCTGAGCTCAGCCTCAAACTCACATCACAGCAATCCTCCTGCCTCTGCCTCCAGAGTGCTGGGATTACAGGTGTGAGCCACCACGCCCGGCACTGTGGTATGTGGTACTGGTTACTGCTGGGCGTGAGTCTCCACACCCAGTATTGTTATGTGTTTACCAGGGATCGAACCGGGCCCTTGCTCTTGCAAGACAGGTGGCGGAACCTCTGAGCTATATCCCAGGCTCCAAGCAATGGACATTATGAAGGGGGGATTTGTACCATGCTCCATTTCAGCAAAAGCAAATTGTTTCCACTGCTCTGCATTATAGAGATAACAGTTACCAACTCAGAGATGGTACTTGTTAGAGGTTATATTAATTTACCAGGTAAAAAGATTACATCTAGAAGTGCTTAAAGCTCATCAATTTACAACAACCTTGGTTGTTCTCCAGAGACCATTGTCACCTGCAGAGGTGAGTAGGAATTTTAAAATCGTCACCACTTTGCATCTTCCAAGATGGATACAGGCATCTCTGTGGTTTCCCCAGTAATTCAGATGACTTTGGTTTGGATAGGGGGCTGTAGTGGTTTTCATTTGATATCTCATCATTGGAGCCCTCACCCTTGAGTAGGCTATTGGGTGGGTTCACTGTATCTGCTTCCTGGTATTCGTCCGGTAAGTAGAGAGAAAGCTTACCATTGTGACAGAGACAGCTTCACTTTTACCAAAACCTGTTTGCTTTTTTTCTTTGATAAAATATCACCATCAGATCTTATCAGGGTTTATAGGTTTCCCTTTAATGAAGGAATTGTGGACTTCGTATAGTTAGGTTTGGGGTTTTTCTGAGGAAGTAGTGATCCTATGTCATAGTGGGTCTTCATCAGAGGGTAGTATTTTCTTGTGTTTGGTTCCGTTTTAACAGCTTTGAAAATCAGGCAAAGCATGATCTAGTAACATTCCCATCCATTTCACTACTACCAATCATATGTTATTTGGGAAATCACAAAAATCTCTGAGTCAGACCATTTCTCCTGTCTTCTCAGTAACTAGTGTTGACTTTACCACTGAGGTTACATGCTGCTGTTATCTTGGATCTTAATTATCCCATTGAAGTCAGGGAGACCTTCAAAGCAACTCACACCTCATATCAGCATGGGTGGCCTTGAATGGCCACTATTTATTTACTTATAAATTTTTATTTACAGTTTTTGAGCTAAGGTCTCCTTATGTAGTTCAGGCCGGTCTTCAGCTCACTAGGTGGCGTAGGTTGGCTTCAGAGATTCTCCTTCCTCAGCCTCCTGAATGCTGAGATCACAGGCACGCAGCACCATGTAGGGCTAATAGTGTACTCTTAAAACATGCTGATGGTCTTCTCTTCAGTTTCTTTCTCACAGCCTACCAGCATAGACCTATTTGCAGGGTTCCTAGAGATACATACATTTCACATTATCAATTGTTCCAGCATTTCAATCTCCTGTCATTGACATAGCAACAGAATTCTGAACTGAGTAGGGTGTGGAGATTCTGCCTTCCACTCACAGAAAGCCCTGATGTTCAGTACATGCCATGAGCTGAGAAGTTTAGAACATAGACTGATCATTGGCTCTGGGCAGGTAGGTTGTTAGAGATCAATAATCTTAACTTCTGTGCAACAAATACATGGTCACAGAAAAATTATGTTTTCAGTGTCATTCCAGATAACATAAGATGATAATGTAAATGAAATCCTTGCTGTTAACAGTCATGAGCTGGCAATCCCAGGAATGTTAGTAATAGAATGTTTATCACCGACTGCACAAGTCACCGGACTTCACAGAGCTCCCCGACAACAGCTGAGGTCCTGGTCCTCAACTTGTGAACCCAGAACTCAACTCTGGTTTTCTTTCCTTAACCAAAAGATTGTAAGGAAATGATATCATTATATGGCACAAAGATTTGACATAAAGCCTCAAAAACAAAGTTCTGAAGAGTAGAAGCCTCAGGATGATGGTGTGGAAGCCAGGGTCCTGCCACTGCCCCAGCTGGTTGAGACGCCCATGCAGTTGGCCCAGGAAACTGAAGAGATCACCTCTCTGTGAGCGGGGCTCTGAAGTGGACCTGTCTGTCCGGACCACCTGTTCCGGATTTGGCAGGTGGACACTTTGTGAGGGAAGCTGAAAATTATTGAGATATAATTTAGAGACCACAAACTTCATTAAGGTGGGATAGACAATTTAAATGAGCTTTGAAAAACATATGATCATCTAATTAGTACCACAGTCAGGATATTTGTCACCTGACGAAAGACAGTTTCCTAGGAACTCTGCCTTCTGTAGCCAGGCTTCTACCATTGATGTGCTGGTTTTTATTTATTTGTTTTGTTTTAGTTTCAGTTTTTTTCTGTAAATAAAGCTCTTTAATGGAAAATACTGCTGCTGAGAGACATCCGTGTCGCTGTGTAGATCAGTGGCTCATTTCCTTTTAATGCTGAGTGATGTTCTTCTAGAAGGGCACACCACAGCTGCTTTATCTATGCACCAGTCAATGGACACACAGGTTGCTGCCACTTTTGTCTCTTATGAATAAACCTAATACAGAATAAGTCCTCTGTATATGTACATATTAACCTTGGGTAAATATGTAGCAAATATTTATTTGCATAATAAATGTACATCGAAAAGACATATATAAAAGGATTAAATTATTTTCCAATGTGAAACTACCATCTGCACTCACATGAGCAGTGCATTATTGCTCCATATATTTGTCATTATAAATATCTTTACTTGGGTCTCATGAGTATTATCTATGTGTGGTTTTAATTTGCACTTAGTGTGTATTTCCCTAGTTAGTACTGATATTGGATGTTCATATACAAAAATAAGAATCTTGACCCTTATTCTCTTTGCTAGAATGAGTTAAAATGGGTCAGTAAGAGCACTGTCTCTAAACTTTCTAGAGGAAAATGTAGAAGAAAAAGATTTTGTTTAAGTTTTGGAAAAGTTTCTTAACTAGAAAGCCAAAAAGATAAACTATAAAGGACCAAGTAATAATTTGGTCTTAGGGATATTTAGTAACTAGAAAGCCCAGCCAGTGAGTGAGAGTAGAGGCGAGTATGAGAGTATTGTTCTTTTATTTTCCAGATCTGCAGAAGAAAAGAACATGAATTCAAGGAGTTCTACAGAGTGAAATAAAACAAGGACATCCAGGCCGACCTGGAAGCAATTTGGACTGTGAAGTTCTGGATTCTGAGCTGTTATTTTAACAGGATGAAAGTTTCAAGAGCCTTGGGACAGGGTCAGTATAATTTGCATACGGAAGGAATACAAATAATTTATGTCTGAGGGTAAGCAGTGATTGTAAAAATATAGCCATAAATTCTTTAACATGTCTGCCTTTGAATGTGTGTGGCACCTAAGGACTTCCTGTATAGGAAGAGAATATGGTGGGGCTGGCAGCGTGCTCCCTGGGGGCCGACTAAAAGACCCTGGCTTCTGTCTGAGTGACTTCCCTCAGGTTGCCTGCTCTGAAGGGCAACCCATGGGTGAGCAGTCCTACAGAGCTTCTTGCAGCAAGATGCTGAGCTCTCTGCCCACAGCCGTGTGGGATGGAGAACAGCACCTCTATCTCCAGTTAAGTTTCCTGAGACCACATCCCTGGCAAAAACTTTGGACCCTGGGCCAGGGATTTAGCTCAGTGGTTCTGGCGCCTGTCTTGCAAGCACAAGGGCCTGGGTTCAATCCCCTGGTAACCATATACAATACTGGGTGTGGAAACTCACTCCCAGCAGCAACGAGCACCACATACCACAGTGCCGGGTGTGGTGGCTCGTGCCTGTAATCCCTGCACTCGGGAGGCAGAGGCAGGAGGATTGCTGTGATGTGAGTTTGAGGCTGAGCTCAGGGCCAGCCTGGACTACAAAGCGAGACCCTGTCTCAAAAAAAAAAAAAAAAAAACCCAAAAAAACCCAAACTTTGGACCCTGCTTCATTGGAAGGCCTGTTAGGGCTCTGGTCTATATGTCCCCTCAGAGCCTTGTGTGGTCACAGCTGGGGCTTTTTGGAGGTGGGAGAGTCTAGAGGGTGTGACACAGGGATGAAGGGTGTAGGATTACTATGTGAGTTCGCTGCTTGGTGTGGTATGGTTCTACCGAGGATTAAAGGTTCCCCACCCCGGATGTGGGCAACACCTGCCACAAGGGTTTGGACACAACATAAAAAGACAAAAAAAGTCTGCTACTAACTGCTTGCCTGCCATGAACTGTCTTGCCTCTACACGAAGCCCCTGTGCCAGGCCACCTTGCACAGCTGTAGGAACCAAAACCTCTACAAATACGAGCCAAAGACATTTTTCCTCCTTAAACTTTGGGTGTCAGGTATTTTGTCCCAGCAAGGAGAACAGTCAGCCAGAAATCCCCAGTTCAGCCATGTGTGGATTACTGACCTCCAGAAACTATGTCACGTGATGAATGTGTGTTGTTTTCAAATGCTAAGATCGTTCTGCAAAAATAACTAACACACACACCCCATTTTCTGTTCAATCAGCCCTCCACACTGTGGTTTGCAAACTCTGGTCACCACTGCTTTCTCGACTCAGCAAATTCTGGAGTTGCTGGGCCATTTTTGCGACCATTTCCTTTGTTTTTTATGGTCACAGGTCTAGGCTGCCTATTCAGTAGGCTATATTCGATGTTTAAAGTATTCTTTTACATATTTTTTTTTCTAAGTGTTTAAGGTAAGAGTTAAAATTTGGTTCTTCATGTACCATCACGGTCTTGAATCTGTTTAGATGTGAATGTAGCTCAGTGAAAGGTTCTCTGTATGTTCCTCGAGGTTTTACCATTTTTTAAGGGGAGGAAGATTTAAGATTAGCGGTAAGCTGTGAGGGATTCATTGTAAACAGTAAAGAGAAGAGGAAAAGGTTGGGAGCATTAGAGCCAGTTTTAATAAATAGAGCAACCTGAGTCACAACGCATCACATGTGAACACCTTGTGTATAAGAAGAGTTGGTTTCACTTACTCTGAAGCTTCACTGTTTACCTCTTCTCTACCCTGGCCCTGCAATTACAAAAGCACTGCTTGGTTTTGCTACCTACCGTCTGGTGGCTCACTTGGCCAACTATCTTCACCCACATGTGTAGTAAACGAGAAGGGAACGTCACTAGAACTTTTGCATTAAGTTTTAGTCTCCTGTGAGTTCATGGCACATGGTGAAACAATTAATAATAGGCAGAAATGAGACTTAGCGAAAACTGAGTTTGGGTCTGATCCATGCTACTCTGGGCGGCAAGGACTCCAGATCTCAGCCTACCACACCTTTTATTATCTACATTCCAAAATACCCAGAAAGGCAGGGCCACACCAACAATAGTCCTAGGGAAGTTATGGGCAAGGCAGATGTCAGCAATAGTCCTTGAGAAGGGGGAGATCCGGTGCAGTTTTGCCCTGAAGCATCACAGCATGTGAGACTATTGAGTCTCTGTTGTTACCAGAGATGAAGACAAGAGTCAAGTCCAAAGTCCTTTGCAGGCAGGAAGTCCTGGTCAATTTTGACCTTGCAATTCCCAAACAGGGTGGTTCCCAACACACATGGTTTTTCCAGCTGCTCTTTCTGTTTCTTCAAGGTTGGTCACACATGGGCCTTTCCCGCTCCATCTTCCCGCCCGGGCTTCCCTCAGTCTCAGACTGGGTAAGTTCTTTCCTTCAGATACAACACAGTCTGATCCGTGCTAAGGATGCTCTCACTCACACGCCAAAGCCTCTGATGACGAGGCCGAAGTTTCTCTCCTGTGATTTCCCGCGTAGGCTTGTTCAGCTCTCAGGTAAATGAATCCTGCCCATGGTGACTGTGCAGAGCTAGCACCGCAAATCGAGATCTAGGAATTGGAGTAGGAATACAGTACCGTCGGAAGTCGCTTTCTAAGGCACTGTGGGAATCTTCTGAGAGTTTCCACATGAAAGAGGCAGCGATGTGAAAAAGAAATATCAAAGGAACTACTCTAATGTTTCAAAGCATTGATAGTCCACCAGGAGAAACGGGTACTGTCATTTGACTCGAATGATTTGTAAAAGCCTTCGAAAGTTATCAGTGAATTATAACATTATTTCTCATGGGAGAAAGAGAATTGCTTTCTCGGACTTATGCGAATCTTTCCTAATGAGAAACATCAACCTCTTGCAAGAGGCTTCATAGGGATTGTATGTTAAGAGGTGACAGGGAAGAGGTGTAGAAATTTGCTTTGGCAATCTGTGTTTTTGAGTGTATTTTACTTAATTGTTCAGATCACTGAGTTCTGAGCAATCACAAATGTATTCCATTAAACATACAATTTAATATCCACTTCCCTAGTCTTACTTTCACATCTTTGTTGTTGAACATTATGTGAGAAAGCCGGACGTGTGTCACATGCATCACATCCCAGCCACTCAGGAAGCTAAGCAAGGAGACCTAAGTTTGAAGTCAGCCTGGAAAATTTAGAGGTACTGTCTCAAAAAAGTAAGAAAAAATATATATATATACACATAGATATACATGTGTGTGAAATTTAAGATGTATTTTAGGAGAGATGTTTTAGTGAAACTAGTTTTCAGTCTTAATGGTTTATTATACTTCTTTGATACAAAAACCTTGGGTCTTTTATTTAGTTTTAAGCCTGTATGACTGGGGGGAGCATGTAGGTTTCTACTTTAAACTAGACATTTCTTGGGCTTCTGGACACCCACATCTTAATTACTCCGGTTGTAGAGATGTTTACGAGGCAAGATTTGCAGATAATAATCTTGACAAACTCACCTAGAGTTTCAGTTTCTTCTCCTGTTTTTTTAACTCTGGACAATTCAAAGAAAGTATTCTAGGCCCAGCTCTTTCAAACAATGGGTTTCCTTTGAAATAAGATCGCTGGTCTTCCTTAAAGGCACAGGAGTCACCTTTGACACCGGGAAGGGAAGGTAAAACAATACAGGAGGTGGGCGCGGAGCTCAGCACTGCAATTTGTAACTGACTGGCCTCAAGTCTCCTCCCTAGGTGTCCGGCCTGGTGCAGAAGAAGAAAACAACAGGCTAGCTAGCCACCGTCCTCCTAGTGTGTGACATGAAAGTTGTGACGTGGCTGAAGAAGCTGGAGCTCCCACAAAGGAAGAGGCGTACTGGTGCCGAACGGCCCCCAAAGAGGACAGAAACAACAAAAATATACTTTATTATACAAAATACAGTACAAAGGGCAGAAATCTCACCTAGCCTGAAAGCTCTAGAATATGGCACTTCAGGTTGGTCTCTTTGGCCTTCCTCGAACTAGGAAGGAGGACAGAGGGGTGGGGGGAACTGACCGGACTGGCGAGTGGGGAGCTGGGAGATGAGGGAGCAGGGCTGGGAAAGGTCAGGGTGCGAGCTGCCCTGTCCTGGGAACCTTTGAAGCCCTCTCCGTGACCAATGCCATTATCTCCACGCTGACGCAGTCCAACGAGCCCAAGAGCGGAGGGAAGTCCGAGGGAAGTCGGAGGCCCTCGAAAGGAGCCCGGACGGTGCTCGCTCAAGTAGAGTCGGGCTCCGAGCGCCTGGGCGGCGGGACAGACAAAGGGGGCTGAGGGGGCGGGGCCGGCTACCTGCGCCTGTGGGCGGGGCGGCCCAGGTGGGATGCAAATCGGACCCGTCCGGGCGGCCAATCAGGAGTGGGCGAGCGCGCTTCCCCGCGGCAGCCGGGCGCGGGGAGCACGTGTGCGGCCCGGACCTTTGTCCCGCGACGTCACGCGCGGCGGGTCCCCACGGCCGCCGCCCCGCGGAGCGCGTTTCCCGGCGCCCGCCCGGCCCCGCCCGCGCTCGGACGCCCGCGGCGGCGGCGCTGGCACCGGCTCCCGCCTCCTCGCGACAGCGCGCGGCCCGCGGCCCCGAGCGGCTCCGTCCCTCGGCCTCGGCGCTCGGCCCGTCGGGAGCCCCGGAGCGGCCCCGGCCCGACCCGCCCCGCCCCGCCCCCGGCCGCCGGCCTCGGGCACCCGCCGCCCCCGCCCCGCCCGGAGACAAAGGCCCGGGACCCGCCGCCCGCCCCTGGCGCCCCGGGAGGCGCGGGGCAGGAGCCGCGGACGGGCCGCAGACCGAGATGCGCCCGCCGCCCGCCTGCCGCCTGCTCGGCCCGCTGGGCTTCCTCGCGCTCGGCTTCGCGTCAGGTAGGCGCCGCGGCGGCCCCGGCTCCCGCCTTTCCGAGGGCTGCGGCCAGGCCGCGCGGGTGCCGGGGACCCCAGGCGAGCGGCCCCGAGGGCGCGGGGCGGGGCGCGGGGCAGGGCGTCCCGCACCCGGTCGGCGGCTGTGCGCGCTCCCCCGGGCAGCCCGGCCCCGCGGCGTGCGGTCCTCAGCCCGCTTCTCTGCCCGCCCGCAGGACTGCACTTCGGCCCCGACGGCGAGGAGTGGGAGGTCGTGTTTCCCGCGCTCTGGCGCCGGGAGCCGCTGGACGCGACCGGCGGCAGCGGGGGCGGCCGGGCGCAGGCTGCGGGCAGCTCCCGCGAGGTGCGCTCCGTGGCCCCGGCGCCGCTGGACGAGCCCGCGGAGGACGAGGAGGAGTCGCAGGAGCTGCCGCGGGGGCCCGGGGTCGCCACCCAGCGAGGCGCCCCGGACGGCGACGAGGTGCTGCTGCGGATCCCGGCCTTCTCCCGGGACCTGTACCTGCTGCTCCGGAGGGACGGCCGCTTCCTGGCCTCGCGCTTCGCCGTGGAGCAGCGGCCGAGCCCGGGCCCCGGCCCCGCCGGCCCGGCCCCCACCCCGCGCCCGCCCGCGCCGCCCGACGCCGCCTGCTTCTACACCGGCGCGGCGCTGCGGCACGCCGGCTCGCTGGCCTCCTTCAGCACCTGCGGCGGCGGCCTGGTAAGCGCCCCGGCCCCTCCCAGCGCCCCCGCGGCTGTGCCTGCGCCCCTGCGGCTGCCAGTGCCCCTGGGTGGCCCCTGCGGGCGCCCCGCGGCTGTGCCTGCGCCCCTGCGGCTGCCAGTGCCCCTGGGCGGCCCCTCCAGGCGCCCCGCGGGTGTGCCTGCGGCCCTGGGTCCACGTCGGGGGGCCTCTTGGAGACTGGCCGGCCAGACCTGGGGTTGGGGGTCTACTTAGGTGCACAGGCGTTTCGGTGATACAGATGTGTCCAACACTGAAATTCTGCTCCCTTGTCACTTCCTGCCCCTGGTCCAACTTCTTCCTGCTCTCCCGGTCTCTAGAATAAACCCGCCGCGAGATGTGTGTGGCCGACTGAAAGGAGCCAGCTTGCCCCGCTCTCTCCCCCAAACAGTTCCTAGTCTCTTGTCTTAATTGTGTCTGTTTGTCCCACCACAAAGCTGTGGAAGTCGCGCCCTGACAGCTGTCGGAACTCACAGGTCCTCGAAGTTCTAGACCCGTCTCCTGTGCGTGTCCAAGGCTAGAGTGGGGACAGAGCCGCTGACCGCCCGGAGCTGTTGTCAGACAGGTGGCACTGGAATCCAGTTAGGGTGGCTGTGTGACGCTTCCTTTTCTGTGGTTTTCTTTACGTGACAGTCGTTCCTTGTCTCCACTTCTACAAGTGACAGGCAGTCTTGCTAAGAGGCCTGGTGCGACGGGTGTAACAGCCCTTCTCCGAGGATGTAAACTAGAGTTTTTCTACCTGTCTTGACCAAAGGTTTGGAAAAATTATCACTTCCTATAAACTGGCCTTTGAGTGTGGGGAGCGGGTAAATAATAAAATAAAAAGTACTGCGGTAATCACTTGCAGAGGTCAATGGAGTTAGGTGAATTCACATCCTGCAACCAGCACCACCATGGTCTTTAGTGTGGGTTTAAGACAAAACCACCCAAGAAATTTATCAGAATGTGTGTGAAAGCAACGTGCTTTCCTGGAGGGAGAACCCGAGAGCCATGGCTAGCACTATAAAAACTCCCTAAAAATACCTCAAGTTAAATTAACCTGGAAATTGTTACTCATGTCTGCCGAAAATCCAGTAGTCAAATGATGTGAATTGCTGGATAGGGCTGTTTTTTTACCAGTTGTTCTTAAAGGCTGTCCAAATATGGACATTCTTAGATGTGAGTGAAAAAGTGGCATGGGACAATGACATGAAATCTTTCAAAAGAAAAGCTTTTATTTTTAATTGATGCTTGACACTGCCTTGAGGGAAATAACTTTGTAGAGATTTCTTGTTCACTAGCTTTTGGCTAGAGATTGAATAATCACCTACAGAAAGTTCCTGGTGCGGTAACAGCAGTAGAGGATGAAACATTTCATTGTATTAAAATGTGAGGGTTGGGTCAGATTTTCCAAATGAGTTGTGTCCTCTGTACTTGTGCGAGCATATTAGAATTATGAGTAGGGTTTTCATGGGCTGAATAGGAGTTTGACACACCTCTCAGTTTATCATGCTGGATTTCTTCTCACTTTTCCTATTGGCCGTGTATGTATATTTCTGAACTGGGAAGTCTTTGTTATTGAGGAAAGCTGACATCGCCAGCAGTACAGTATAGCAGTCAGACCTTGAGCAAAAAAGTTAGGCGAACAGCCAAGAAGGGTGGATTTGTTACTCAACTCTGCCACCCCAGTGCCCGAGCCGGGGGATTAAAAACAGAGCAGTTTGGTACCTACGCTCTGGCATGTAGATAGGAATTCCTTACCTCTCTCTAAGTAGAATAAATTAGATGATTGCATTTAAAATCAAATGGTATAATTAGAAGTCTGTTCAGTGTTACACGAGCTGTGGTTTAGGTCTGTATTAGGGATCAGCGTGTCCTGAGAAGCGGTTTGACACGGGGTCGTTTGAGAGCGACATGCCAGTGTGATGAGTCAGTTGTTATGCCTAGAGATAAGACCGCTAGGGGAGCTGTGGAGGGCTTCCCAGAATAGGAGTTTAACTGAGGTCTGCAGCCTGAGGAGACTTTCTCCAGGAAAAAAAAAAAGACAGGAAGTTGCTGACCAGTCTTTTAGGTAGAGAGAAGACATTGAGTAGAGGTGTGAGAATTTAGATTCTGTAAGGAAACAAATGAACGAAGCAACAGCAACAAAAAACCTTCCCACGACCAGGCCAGAGACGCAATGTGAGAAATGATCTGAGGCCAAGGGTGGCAGACCTATGGCACGAGTGCCACCATGGGCCCTTGGTATCCTTGAAAGCTCTGAAAGGTTAACCATTCCTCTCCTAGACTGAGCGTGGCCATCAAACGCCTCTTGTGACTGTGGAGGCTCCTTCTGTGCGTGGTCACTGGCCCGCATCTTTGTGCTGGCCTGCCTAGGAATTGTGCGATCCTGCTCTTGTAGATGAAAGATATTAAGGTATTTTTATATATGAGATGAAATACTGATGAATACAGTTGGCTGTAATTAGAACTTGTAGAATAAGTTTTGTGTTGTTCAGTTCCTCAGATGAGAGTGGAGCATTCAGTGAACCTCTCCTTCCCCTCTCTCCGTACCAGCTTTGCCTGTGTCTTAGCATCCTAACTGAGTGCCTTGGATGAGTGCGTCTTTGCAGCCTCTGCAAAAGGAAACAGACCCTGGTAAACATTTATAAGTGATAAACATTTATAAGACTGGTCAGATAGATATTAATTAATGCTTGTGAAAAGTACATGAAGCGCTCTTCGGTGAGCACTACTTAATCAGGTACTTTGTCTTTCATGTACTTTCAGGTCTAGTAACTGGTTTATGATGTGTTATTCTTTTTCCTCCATTTGGACTATTACTGAATGCTGGTCTTGATCAAGCTGAATATGAGCTTGGATAAACATACAGATGTTGTGATACTGAGTGGGGAAGCACAGGCTGAACAGTTCCTCTGACTAAGACACGTGCGGTACAGAGAACACCGCAAGCAGACAAGAAGTCGTAGCGTTCTGAGTTCTCCACTGAGGGTCCCGCCACAGACATGGCCAGAATTCAGCAGCCTCAGGTAGAGGGAGCTGCACTCCGAGCATGGCAGGCTTGTCATTGTCATTGTCCTTGTCATTGTCAGCATGTTGTGAGACCTCTAGGGTCTGGTGGTCGCCACGCAAAATCCCTGAATTATAATAACACATCAACACTTTATTATGTCTCAAGTGATACTTTACTATACTTTGTTATATCTTTACTGTATCTTAAATGATACCTCTGAATAAATAAAATACGAAAATAACAAATATTTTGAAACAGTGGAAAAATTATATTTTCTGATTATTGCCAACACAGTTTTTAAAAAGCATATTAAAAAGTACATCTAAGTCCTGAACCAAATTTAAATAGATCTTTTGCCAGTGGTTGACTACTTAGATTATTTTCACAGCATAATAAGTAATGACTGTTAAACCTTTCTACTTAAGAGTTTTAAGCATCGGCAGTCTTTTGAACTAGCTTTGATACAGAATCTGGAGCTCTGTTTAATTCTTCTTTTACTTTTTAGTTTTTTGTACTTTATTGTCTTGAATCAAGGAAGCTCCTGATAAGAGCAAAGAGAATTGATATTTTAATGAGAAGAGGAAGATTACAGATTCTCTCAAGCCTCTGCTTAGAAATTGCAGAAAAGATACTCTAAATGAATAGGAAGTACTACTGTAAGTGAATATTGTTATTATAGAAGCATTTAAATATATCCTGAAGGATGGAGAAAGTTCAGCTTCTATTAATTAAAACTCAGAGACTTCAGAAAACACGCGTGAAGCCGGTGGTTATCCCCCAGGGGAAGGGGAAGCTGTGGGTAGAAGGAGCCCAAGTGAGGGCAGAGTAATGATACCAACCACTGGGAGCCACAGGTGTGTCCCTGGGCAAGAGCAGAAGAAACAGAGATGGAGTCTTCTGGGCATGTTGATGATACTCGGCAGAGAAAGGCCGCTACCTCTGTAGCCACTGGAAGGTTCTACTGTCAGTGGATCACTGGGGTCGAGTTTGTGAGCTGAGCTGGTCGCAGCAGAAGGGTGAGCAGGAGGGAAGGAAGG